>JAHWXV010758457.1:0-14031 GCA_024586415.1 Phrixothrix hirtus | reverse complement strand
ACATAGTGGTAATTTGACCCACGAAAACAATAATTGCTAATCAAGTTTTAAGAAGGACTTCCGAGATAAATTATCGCAAGTCAGTTATTAAATTTAAATAAAATTGTTCCTTTCTTGAACGGGACTGGTAAGAGACGCAACCGCTCGGGTCTACAGAAATAAACTTATTAATCTCAGAACCCTGAACAAGGGCAGGTAAAGAACAATATTGCTGTTTGAATGATTTCGTGTGTGATGAATTGAAACTCTGTGAAAACTTTCGCCGGAAAGCGGACTTTCACACACTCAAAAATGTATGTATCATGTCAGTGTTCTTAATGCAACTATTGTCATGGTTAGAAAAATTAACCCCTGTTCGAATCAAAATGTGAATTTTGAAATTTTTTATAAATCTTTATACTGACGGTTTTGTAATTATAATAACTTTCGTACTATCGCATAGAGGAGCAAGGTCAGCATTGATTGTTAATGCTAGGTATGCTACTTCATTCACTTACGCACATTTGCTATCAAAACATCTTTCATGCTTAACAAAGTTGGGTGGTTTCTTAAGACTTAAAGTTAACAAATTTGGGATCAACGTATCTGTTTCTATTAAGCTGAGGGTCATTATTCATACGCCAAGATTTTCAATGACCTTCTCAAAGAATTCTTCCTTGGGCATCCCACTTCACCTGACCCTACACTCTATAATTGGAGCTAGTCAAAAAAATTCAAGGACATCCAACAGGAACATGCATCCATGGCGTTGAGAGTGATCCAGCGTGAAACTTTAAAATGATGTTAAGTGATTATATGAGAAAAAAGCACATACAAAAAAACTTTGCAAAGTGTACCCCATCAATTTTGACGAGTTTAGGATATGTTACAAGCTACTAAAATCTAAGCTGTCCCTATACTTTTGTTTACCTTTAGACTGTTTTAAGGAGTGACAAGACTCCTTAAAGTGGCCCAATTCTATAAGTTCCTACAACATTGAAATTTTCGATGTTTAAGAAAAATTGAAACTTATTATTTTTATAACCACAAACATAATACAAGGTGGCGCAAAAAGAACGCATGTTTTACGCAGTACTTTGGAGTACAGAGGTCGGCGGCTTCCTTACTCTGCCTATCACGAGGTATAGAGAGAGAATCTAGTTTCAGTAGCCCTGGAGGGTTGGAACGTAGAGCTCCGTGCTTTTTTTAGAAATAACGATCCCTGATCTAAACACAATACTCCAATGAGTTGTATTATTTCGCACAACTGGATGTGTTACGAAGGCGTCATCGTCTGGTCGTCCTCGTACAGCTCGAATTCATGAAAATGTGGGAAGAGCGGTTATTCGGAACCCTCGGCGCTCGACAAGATGTCACCGGCGTTCACTACAACGCATTCTACACAATTACTTGCATTTCCACCCCTACAAAATAATGATTTTCCAGAAACTACTTGAAGATGATTTTGTTCAATGCAGACAATTTTGGTGATTCTTGTTGCTGATGAGTGATGAGGTACATTTAAATTTAAACGGTTAAGTGAACAAACAAAATTGTCGATCAGCAACGAACCTCTTCATAGTGTTAAGGTAATAGTTTGGTGCGGCTTTTTAAAAACAGGGACCATTGGACCTTATTTTTTCGAAGAAGGAGGAGCTGCTATAATAGTTATTTTGGCATAACACGCAACTTTTTGCTTCAACGACTCCGGGTCAACATCGAAGAAATACGGTTCCAATAAAAGAGCGCACAGCCCATACAGCAAGAACCACAATGGAAGTTGTCCAACAAATGTTTCCCAACCAAGTAATCTCACGGTTTGGTGACGTTCCTTGACTTCCATGGTCACCGGATTTGTCAGCTTGCGACTACATTTTGAAGGGTTACCTCAACAGTCTGTTCAAAACTTCGAACGCTAGACGAATTAAAACTTTCCATTCGCGAAGAAATCGCAGCTGAAGAGATTCTCCGTATGTGCGTCCAGCAAAACGGAAGTCATCTTCCGGGAGTAATCTTTCATAATTAAAGTCAAATTAAATAATTTTGTATACTAAAAAAAACTAGATATAGCACAGATTATTTATGTGGAACTAAATTTTTTTATATTGAAAAGTAAGCAGGTTGCACTCTTTTGAAATCTATGCGATCTTTTGAGCCACCCTGTATATTTATGTATTAACTGGAGGATATTTTAAAAAGAAATATACGGAAATAAATTGTATATAATTTTTCCAGCATTCTACATGTCTTAAGATTCATCTCGTTTTTTCTGTAACATCCTATATAAAAACAATAGTTTTTCCTACTATAACAATGGTTCTATAAATAAATTTTACATAAAAATTCTTCTATACAAAGTTTTTGTTAAACCATTTTTGGCATTTAATACCATATATAGAGTTAGTAATTGTTTTAT
This sequence comes from Phrixothrix hirtus, assembly GCA_024586415.1. Taxonomy (NCBI): domain Eukaryota; kingdom Metazoa; phylum Arthropoda; class Insecta; order Coleoptera; family Phengodidae; genus Phrixothrix; species Phrixothrix hirtus. Next base: position 11,636 of record JAHWXV010758457.1, on the reverse strand, counting down.
GATTCATGTGTTGTTAAACAGATCTTCTCTTTGTGGAGTATTTGTATTATGTTGTTATTGTCTTATTTCTTGTCGTTTGGACGCTTCAATTAACATGACAGATATTCACTTCATTAATACTACCTGTTTAGTTTGATAAAATTATGTTCTGCAAAATGTTGATTCTATCCAATTTTCCGTTTAATCACCGTACTTTCCTTTAGCAAATGCTTATTTGTTGTTGAAATTTGTTCACCTAAATCTAAATAACATAAGTATTTGTAGTATAGCACTTCCACTGAAACAACTGTGATCCTCTGTGTTTGTAATTGTAGTGTCTAATATATCAATAGCAGCACAATTTTCTGTTATATCTTCATTCATTGTCAAAGCTTTGTTATTTTTTTCAAAAAACAAAAATATTCACAAATAATGTCAAGGCAACCTATAAAGTGGCCGTTGAGTTCGTGTATCAGTTCATCAAATGTTTGCAAAGGTATACTATTTTTATACAGTTACTGAGCGCTTTTGCATTCTAGGAATGCAACTCATAAGTTTTATAAGCATTTATTATTGAATTAGGCTCTTCCACCTATCTACCGCATACTTCAAAAACGATTTCAATGAATGAAAATAAGATATACCAGCACACTCGAATATGTTCCTGCGCATAGCCTAATCAGAAATGTATGTTATCCCGAAAATATTTGTTTCATTTCTATGCCATGCTATTTCTTTTACCAATCACCACTAAAAGCTTTTCAACTTAAGAAAACTTCATTTCGTTTATATCATTTAAATTTGAGAGCAATCTGTTAAATCATTTCTGAATGAATACGGACAAAATAATACAGGCTGTCCAGAAACAAAACCGTTAAATCAAGAGGTTCAAATCTAGAGCTCATTTTATAACGATTTAACCTAAATCAACTTATCCGCAAGTACTTCCTAACAGATCTACGTCGTTTTAAACATGGTGCCTCGTAAGCAGTTTTGTTAAAATTCTTGAGAACTCTTTTATGTAAAAAAATACGAAAATTTCTAAATCTAGAGTAATGAAAATGTTTGATTATCTGAGATAAATTAAGACTTTAAATTCCCACCATGGGCGTATCATTTAGGGGTAATTGCCCACATTTTAGCTAATAATTTTTAAATTTTTTGCTTTGAAGTTGACGGATATGTATAACTCCAACATTATTGCAAATAAAAGATATTCTTGTTTCAAGTCGATAAACGGCACGTTTTTGAGAAAAACCTGCTTGAAAATGTTTTGCTATGATAAAAATTAATAATAACAAAACGCTCTAGTCGAAGTATGCTTTGCAAAAATAATCTACAAACGTTATTTGTTGATGTTTATTAATACAGTCCGCTGTTTTCTGTTACTTAGTTGCACATATCATTTTCTGTGAATAAAAAACAAAATCCAAAATCATTTCCAATGGTGAGAATGCGGACATGCATTTAGTGTATGGCGAAATGCATTGTAACTCCCGGACAACGCAACGGAGATATGCAGAAAAGTACTCCGACAAAGCACGCCCTCACCACTCAACATTTGCAGACGTTCATCATAGATTAAGAGAAACCGCCTTCAGTGATCCCTAAGAAAAATGAAACAGGTAGACATTATAACATTACCGAAGGTCACGAAGAAAATATTCTAATGGTAATTCAAGGTAATCCTGAAATTAGTGTAAGGCTATAATGTATCCCACCATTTCAAAATCGTCTGTATGGAATATTGTACATAAAGAAGGTTTACATTCGCTCCATTTTACAAAAGTTCAGACCTCGTTAGAAGGTTGCGCATTCAAAAAAATCTAATTCGTAAGTTTTTTTTACATATTTTATTCTGCGACGAATCAATGTTCACCAAAGATGGGGTTCTTAATTTGCACAATGCTCATTTTTATTTATATGTTGGTGAAAATCCGTTTGCTGCTAAAGTAACCAGACATCAGCAACGGTTCAGTATAAATATTTGGGTAGGTGTACTTGACAATATTCTGCTTGGACCTGTGAAACTACTTGAACGCTTTTGAGTGGGGGCGATTATTTAAATTTCCTAATGAACACCTTACCGAATTTATTGTATGAGGTACCTCTAAATATTCGGCAAAATTTGTGGTTTCTACATGACGGATGTTCAGCTTATTTTAGCAGAAATATTCATTAATTCTTGAATAATACTTATGGCGATCGGTGGATTGGGAGGGGTGGTTCAATTGCTTGGCCACCAAGGTCCCCTGATTTAAATCCCTGTGATTTTTATATTTGGGGCTACTTAAAATCGCATGTTTATTCTGTTTCCGTAGCAACTCGCGAATACCTCTAGGAAATGATTACTAATGGATACGTAGAATTTAGGCATTCATTTTCAGGCGATCTCAAAACGTGAAGATTCCTTGCATTCAACATATGTGAAATTTTGAAGCATTCTAGCTTTCTTATACTACCGTATATTAGGAAAATTAAAGAAGAAAAGAAAGAAATGTTTGCAACTCAGAGATGTTGAAAACCATATACCATAGATTACAGTTTCAAGAGGATGTACATATCTTACCACACATGCGAAACCAAAAGGAGCGACTAATCATTATTCAGATTGTAAAGCTGCGTTAGGTTTACATTGTTTTCCAATTTGCATAAGATTCTGTAGAGACAACGAATAAATCGACTATTACATGGTAGCTGATTTTTAACAACCGATTCTTCTCAAATCTCAATGCGTATATGGAATGTGGTTGCTTAAACAACCACCCTCCTGTCTCTCGCATGAAAAATAAATTTCAAAAGTTAATTTTTTGGATAATTTTAATTTCCCAATATCGACTAAAGCAGTACAAGGTAGACGATGTATACTTATTAGCGGTACGCTTTAAGGTAAATGAATTTTTATTACAAAAATTATTGATTTATATTGATCAGTATTAGAGACTATAAAATGGACTTACCTAAAATAGAAGCTTTCTAATTCAATAAAGGAGTAAACTATAAAAATGGCGTACACTTCTTTACATAGGGAAAAATCAACTTAGTTCTAGGAAAACTATCCAAGAAACCTTCAGACCATTCTTTTGGATCAAATCGGATTTTTCAAAAGTGAAGTGTACTTAAAGTTAGGGTCATCGATAAACAATAAACCTTTTGACATGTAATACATTTGGACCGAATGTTACCTTCGGGTTAATGGCTTTCGGACTTTATGTTAAGGCATTGGGGGCTATCAAAACGACTCCTCCTATTCACGGAGGCCTGAGAATTGCATTGGACCATCTTTGGTAGTTTCCGGCACTTCTTCGCAGGCTTCTAGTCCGCTGATCAGACCATTAGAGCTCTCCTAAAACAAACAATGCCCATTAATTGCCTGTTTATGCATACATTTTTGAATGGTGCGAATGTCTGTGTGGATCTGCAAATACCACACGAACCGCGAAACATATGTAGCCGTGTTTTGAACGATTTGCATGTTTGCCACCATTGTTGAACGGATGATAGCTTTGTAGAGCCTAACCTTATTTTTCAAGGATAACCTACTGCGATAATTCAACATAACGTATAATGCTGTATGCCTATTTTGGCACTACACGTGCTTTCACGTGAACGAGGAGTCGACTACGACACACAAGTATCGAATCTCATCTTCCCAAAGAATTGTAATATCAAACGTTTACCTTGTTCTTTTCGGCGTTAACATCGGTTCTCCACTTCCGGAACCAAGTTTACAATACAAAAACCGCCGCTGTTGCTTCAGAGTTGCGAAGGATCAGGTTGAGATTTCGGGATTGAGATATGAGACCTCTGTCGTTAGCATATGGTTGGATGTCGTCTTCGTGTGTCTAGCTAGGAAAAGAAGAGGAACCCTTGTAATTTCCTCGTCTTCAAATTCCTGGGCGCGTTCCTCCAGCTCGATTCGAAACGACCTATGCTTAAGATATAACACAATTATCTGGACCAGTTTCCAAGGAAAGTTTGCCTGTAGCATTTTGAACAAAAAATTTTCCTGTCAAACCTTGCTGATAACCCGTTAAGACCTTAATCTTCACTAATAGATGGCGTGCTCCATTTATTAACCTGCAAAGTTCTATTTTAAATAATTTTTACCAATAGATAACACAGTTCTTTTTTTATAGTCCCTAATACTAATACTGTAACAAAAATCAATGTACCCTCTTTTGCATTGTACCTAGTGAAAATTAGCCTCTTGTCCCTTTGACAAAATTTCAGCTGAAATGTTAGCTAAGGCAGAGATTAGAACTCACACCCGTTTCGTGCGATAACAGGCTCCTCCCAGTCGAGTTAATGAAGTAGTCAAAAATCAATAGTTGTTAATAAAATGCCTATTTTGTTAAATAACTTTCGAAAAATATAAATAAAATTGTGAAATGGGAAAAGTATTTCGAAAACGACTAGTTTTAGATATAAGCAGAACGTCGAAATCAAATAACTATCAATGTTCCGAGAAGTGCACACCGTTGCAGCTTAGTGCTATAACTAAATCGAGTTTGGCAAATTCTTTTAGGTGGATGAAATGAAGATCAGTGGGTTGAACGCATTTCTCTAACGACCTTTTAGTTTAATTCGTGCACCGCGAAATTTTTTTGCTTTCGACGATGGGCTATGCGCCAATCCTTGCTTGATATTTTCGTTTCTGGTTGGTGATTGTGAACCCAAATCACATCGCCTCTAACAATTTTTTTTCAAAAATGCACAACTTTCGGCCTGGAAATGATGCAAAGGTTCTTCATAGGCATTGACGCGACGATTTTAATCACTTCTAAAATACCAGCTGCCCGGCGGCGCTTCTTTAAACGGTCTTAACACATATAAGCCACTAGGAGAGAGGTCTGACGAATAAGGTGGGTGTATTCAAATGTAATATCCTGCCTAGTTTGAACTGTCAAATGGGCTAGATACGGTTGAGCGTTGTCATCCTGTAATAATACACCTGAAATCGCAAATTATCATCGTTTACTTCTGATTGCAGGGCGAAGTTTACTTTTAAGCAGATTTGAATAAGAATTACTAATTACAGTCACTTCTCTTTCCATGTAATGTTCCAAAATTACCCTCCGCATACCAGAAGAGTGTGAGCATGAGTTCTTCTGGTGATGGTTGAGTGTGAATTTTAAAGTCAGTAGTGTACGAAACATAGCCTGCTTCAATAGAAGATCTCCGTAATCGGATAATCAGGGAATGCCTTTGAATTCCAAGAGAAGTGCTTGCAAATGTGAGGCGTGCATTTGAACAACATTTAATTTACTGTTTACGGCATAAGCACTTAATTTAATTTTGTACTACATAAGTGTAACGTAAATAAATTAATTATATTGCTTAAAATGTATTTTATCATTTACTTACTAGATCATTTATCACGTAAATTACAAGTACATTATCCGATCAGTTTATTGTTGAATAACTTTTTACCGTGTTATCCGAACCTTCCTTTGTATGATATCAATGAAAAGGATTTTTCTAGACCTTTCCAATGATGTGTCGCAAGGGGAGGGTTAGCATTTAAGATTTCAAAGTGGGCTGCCCTGGCGGGGTTGGGGATGTCGCCATGTTGGCGGAGTCACTTTGGTTCCCCCTGCGTACTACCGAAACATTTTTGGCTATTTTTTGATATCTCTTAATTTAAACAAAATACGGCCCATTGAAGCTTTTCCATAGGTCACCCTGTACATCAGTGCACGTATGTGCAAAGCTACAATATGTAAATTTAATTAACAATAAGAGTATGACTATGCGTAATAGTGTAATTAAAAAAGAAGGCAATGAGTATCATATAATATCAATATACTATATGAACCCAAAGCAATATGCAATGAAATAAAAGTTATCACTATATGCTTTACCTAATCTTAGAGACGCGGTAACTGGTTTCATAAATACCCCAGGCAGTTATCATAGACAACAACGAAATAAGGCGCTATATACTATAACAATGTTACAAGACCTCGTCGTAGTCGAAAACGGCTTTATCGGTGTAACAGATGACCACACTAATAATATAATCTGATGACAAGCAATTTGGTTCTAACGGCTACGCACCCCCAAATTTCGATAGCTACTTAACAAAACTGACACGAGCGACTGACCTAACTGGTAGTCTACAAATGTATAATACATGCGCCGCGCCGTGTCGCCGTTGTTGCTGCCCCACGGGCAAATTGCAGTTACCTCTCTAATATTGAATCGGTTGTAGTAAATTTTAAAAGGTCTGTGACCTAGTAGGTGCCACATTGATTTCCTGCTAAGACGGGTAGGCTTAGCTGTAATTCCCTTGACAGTACTGCCTGTCCAAGTTGACTGCCAAATGACACGCTCTTGTTTGGCGCCAAATAAGAAATGTTCGGTCTAACAAAAGTATGAACCTCAACTTTGTGTTCAGTGGCAAACCTGGATAGGCGATCGGCTTGATGCCTACCTTCATCACCTTTAAAACTACTAGGTCAACATATTTTTTTTCTGATCCCAGTCTGCTACAGTACAGTAGGGGTCCTTATAAATCTGAATAGCAAGGTGTGATGTAGTTCTGTTGCGTTTTGGCAACCTTAATAGATATTAAGACAAATCCACATCATGAGTTCAATATAATCTCATGTATTGGCTATGGCCAAGGAACGGCACAAAGTTTCGCAGCCAGAGAAGCAACGGTGGATGGTAAATTTTCCATGTGGTAATTGCACCAGTAGTAATTACAATGGCACAGCCGATTTCTTGCGAATGCATCGAGCCATCGACATGTATACCCAGAGGATTATGTATACATAGGCAGTTTCTCTGCCAGGTAGGTATTTGAATACTCAGCGATGGGTATCCTAAATAGAAACTGGAACGTTCAAGTGACCTGAACAAATCATATTTGTATTTGGCGCGGAGGTCAAGCGGTAAAATTTTCAAGATGGTCACTAAATCTTGTGTGGATGCGGTGTGGTAAGATTTGGCGATAAGGATTGTAAATGTACACTGCAATGATGATAAGTTCCTCACTAAACGGGCATAGTTGCAGCTGTTACCTCAGATTTCGGCGCTGTATAGTATGATAGGTTCTACTACTATAAGCACCTCGTTACCTAGGCCCCAAAGCGAGCCAGTATATATATTAATGCACCCGTAGCTTGTTGACTTTGTCGTTGGTATGCCTTAACTAGTGAATAATGCGATCTAAGACCACTCCTAAGAATTTAACCGCAATTAGATTGTCATCCACACGTATTGTTGGACTTCTGCATAATTTGGCGAACAGCCTCTGCCCATAAAAGAAAATACTGTTCGTTTTATTAACAGCATATTGTAAGTTAACACTATCTGACCATTTGACACAGGAAGGCCACAGAATGAGCCATTGTTTTTCGAGACTTCGTAAGGAACTACCGAATATTACTAGTGGAAGAGTGAAGAATTCCAGGTATTGGCAAAACAGTTGTTAATCTCTTGGAACCAACCTTTCAGGAGCATATTCCAAAGAACAAGGCCCAAGGTGGAACCTTGAGTGCAACCTTTATACGTTTCATCTTGAACAGCTCTTTTCTTGAGAAAACTGCTTATTATAGAGATTAGGTTGGAAGATAAATCTATCTTGCAACAATATGAAAGAATTGCAGGTGGCCAGGCGTTGTTGAATGCATTTGATAGATCAACGAAAATCACCAGCGTGTGCAACTAATTGTTTTTACCCCAGCGAGTCTTTGTGGTCAGATAATTTATAGCAGCTATCGTAGACCTACCGGGTCTAAAGCCGAGTTTTATCACAGTGCTACAATATGAAATTGACCTAAAGAAGCATTATTCCACTTTTGTATCATCTGACAAGTTGGAAAATACCTGTTCATTAAATCGCATGTTTTTTGCTGCGAATGAAGTTGCGGACAACTGTGTTAAGTTGTAACGTTATTTTTTTTAATTCTCGATATTTTCGGTGAATTGTAAAAATTCAAATTAAATTATTTAAATTATACCTTTTTGTTTGTAAAATATTTGGTTGTTGAATCCTCAAATTTGTTTAAAAATTAAAATTGTAATTGTAAAATTGTTCTCTAAATATTACGTAAATTTGATGCTATATCGGTAGATATGCGCGAAGGTGAAATTCGAGTCAGCATAAGCTCCGCTCCGCACATAGTTACTTATAATGGTGTAATGCATTAATTGTTAGTTTTATTTCTTTTGTTGCTTCGCCGTGTGTTATTGTTTATCACGACGAGTAAGTTTGATTTTGAATTAATTAAGATTGTAATTAATTTCCTTTCATTGTCTATAGCAAATCCGATGGGACCTATTAACTATGGTTGTCTTCAACAATTACAGAAAAAGGTATTTCATCATCGTCCGACGTGTTCACGTATGGAAATCTAATTAAGAAAATAGCTAGTATTGGCGATATGGTTTAGGATAATTCCGCTGAATTGAAATAATTCTTCTGTCCTCAATTTAATCAAAAGTTCACATTTGATCGAAAAACGGAGCAGGTGAAGTCTATCCTTTTACTCTTGCGAATGAAATTGAGGTCAGTCTGTCTTTATTAGTTGCTTTGCATCGTAAACGTCTCAGATGATAAGAACTTAAGCTGCAGTGTTTTTGTATTATCCAAAAAATCATGTTATATGTCGACCTCCTTGCTTTAAGAATATCGTATTGATAAATATTAACTATTGGAATGAAAATTCATTAAATTTAAAGTTCATATATTGAACAGCATAATGAAACAACTTCGAAAATCTGCTGTTAAATAAAATTTAGATAATGTTCTTTGTCATAATTAATTAAAATACCTCCTTTTTAGTAATTTAAAACAATTTAACGTAAATATAGTAGCTTATAATTTAAAATAATTTGTTCTTGCTCTGTTTGGTTATTACAAAGTTGAATATAAAATTTACTATCACAAATTATAAATAAAATTTAACTTAAAACTTTCCTAGATTTTAGTTAAATTATATATACGAGGTGTGACATTAAAATTTCATTTGCAAACGAAAATTCAACGATTATAAATTCTTTTAATGTAACTACAGCAAGTATTAAGGTATTTTATTTAAAGTAAAAAGATACAAAATCTATTTAAGTCATTTGATTATAAAATTCCTTATAAAAATTTCACTACATTATGTTTTGCTACAATATTTAATCTTTGAAATTTTCATTTTAAGGTACCGTTCAAGTTATAATTTTGGAATATTGTTAACAATTAACAACTGTTCTTTTGTCCTCTAGCGTATTTATTGTTAGATGATGTATACCTAACACTGCCAATTTTGTTTATTGTAATCTTGATTACTATTTTGTTCATTTAAATTAGTTCTTATTTTAATGAACTTAACGGAGAAAGGTAGCCTTGTGCTTTGTTTCCAAATATTCAAATGTACTTTATTTTTGGGAATATTATTGTAATATACTTTGTAACGTAATTAGGTACCAAATAGTAGCATGGCCGTAAACCAAGACCAACAAAAAGAAGCTGCCCATGCCTCTCTCCGAGTTGATTTTACTGACCTAGGCTGCGGTAAGTTTTGTTTTATTGCCACACGAGCGGCCGATTCGGTTGCTGAAAGACCTTACGTGGCAAGGTGAAATGTTTCCTTTCCGCTAGCTTCTTTAAAATAGGAAAAAAGTAGAAGGCGCTGGGGTTGGTGAAGTAAACGCTCTCGACCCACGGTAGTACGAAATTAATCTTTTCACAATATCAAGTTTCGCGTAATCATCCATGACGGCGATACCCGATATTAGTACAGGTATCCTTCATGAAGTTTGTAGTCTTTGGTCGAGTTCGGTCGTGACAGTTCCCTGATTCAAAATTTCCAACGAAAGGCCTTTTTTGGCTTAATGAAGTCAATAGTACTTTGGTTGCTGAGGGAACTGTTTTGAATTTGTTTTTGACGGCAGATAACGTATGCTTCTACTTCATGGATGCGAACTTTTACTCTAGTATAGTCGTTTTCTTTAGAATCAAAATCGGCGCTATCAGTCTATGTAAAGATGTGGTCTTAGTTTACTAAGCAGCTGACAAAATCAAGAAGCTCCCACCAATTTATAGTAGTGAAGTACTACAATGGAGTTTGATGAATTTCCCTGTAAGGTGCCGTTTACATATTTGAAGCACATCTTGAATGATTTGCTCAAATTTAATCTGAACTTATTAGATTTATTATTACTAAAAATTTACTTTCCTACACGATTCAGCTAACAGCTAGGCACTTTCGCTATCGGTTTGGAAGATTTTTCATTCCTCCATTAAAGAACGAAGTTGGACGAGTATGAGCTAACTGCCCACGAGGTCTTCCACCTGCTCGTTAGATTAAAAATGCCGTTCCCTAAACTTTAGGACTGAAAGGACTCTTGAGTTGTCCAAACAGACAAAAATCGCACGGTTAGACATTAGGGCTGTAAGGTAATATCTAATGGTAGGTCAGTGGAGGTACGTTTCAAGCGTTATAGAGGCTGATAGCGGAAAAAGTAGTATCACGCATTTTTGATCGATAAGCCAGCTGCAGACAATCGTATTTTTGTTTTCACTGGTTTGTTTTTTACTGTTCGTTGCATTTCCTACTGCCTCGTTTCATCTTGTAGGTCAATTTATCGAAGGTTGTAAAATGATTTAAAAGATTGTTCTCCGCAGTTTCGTAAGAATTTGGCAGCCTTTTACAAATGTTTCTGCGCGTTTTTTTGTGTTCCACATTTAATATGCACAATATCCACCTTTCCGCTACTAGTTAAAACCCTAATTCCTCTTTGATAATTGTTTAATCACTGCCCACTTGTTTTAGTTCCAAAGCGAATTCCATCAAGAAACCCTTGAGTTTCTTAAATACCGTGAGATGTGATGCTGATCTATAAACCACATAGATGACTTAAAGTTTCACCTTCGTTATGTCCTCTAGAGAGCGGTTTATGCTAGTAAAACATTTGACTCTTGGATAATGTCTGTACGACGAATTGTGCACGTATTCTATGCAGATCTTTACGGTTTTCACATTTTAGTTTATGCGATACATGATTATTGCGCGTTGTATGCCGGAACATGCAGTTTTTTTCACTTATCGCCTAAGCTATTGCTGGAATGCTTATGGTAGTATATCAACAGTATGGCGCGAATCTAGACATATCCACTTAATCCTTTGATCATCAGACTCTACAGCCGGACTACTGTCCCTGACAGATTTTTTTCTTCTGCCGATTTACTTGACAGTCGAGTTTTGGGAGCCTCGTCAAGTCTAGGATTTCTAGTAGCCACCGGATGCTGAGTTTGAACCATAACTATACATCCAAAGGCAAATATGCTTAACGTTTCCCATAAGAATGACAAGAAGAACTAAGGTCACGAGGCAAATCTTCTACATTTTCTAACCACATAAGTATTATAGTCCTATGTGCGAACCCCGAGCGAAACTCTGCTATGTTATTGTTGAGAAATGGGCTGATATGTGAAAAATCACCCCAGGTAATCACATATCGTTTTGGTGCATCACAGATTGTAACGTTTATACGATCCGCTAAAATAACGCGAAACGCGATTTAAAAAGAATTCCTAAAAATTCTAGGCATTTTCGCTATATTCTTAAATATGGGAGTGTAATTAAGAAACATTGAATTAAGAACTTGATAAACTGTAAGAAAGTGCAAAGTACCGGGCGCGAGTGCCTTAGTTT
>JAHWXV010758414.1:0-10605 GCA_024586415.1 Phrixothrix hirtus | reverse complement strand
CCCCCCCCCCCCCCCCGCCCGTATTACCTGATAGCTATAAGAAATAGCCTAATTTCTTAAAAACCTGTTGTTCGTTAGTCGCTATATAAGTATGTTTACTTTAAAAATTAATTCTCTAGGGGTCAGTGGAATACTATGAATTTATATACAATAGCTTTATAAACATTTTTTAATTAATTATGGAAACGTAATATTGAAAAAACGTAAATTAGCGTTAGTCATTTTACCAAGTAATTTTAATATGATTGCAATATGTGCCACCTGGAATGGGGTGAATGCTTTCTGGCAGCTAATTTGTAAATGCCGAAAAACCATTTTAACAATGGAAAATGCTGTAGTAACATGGCTACATTAGCGGTAGCTAATTTAATTTTGTTGGCCACTGATAAAAAAGCTTAGTGGCGCCATCTAACGAAGCTGCAAAAACAAGGGAGATCAAAATTGCGCACCGGTTCAAATTACACAATATTCACTTTATTCATTAAAAATAAGTGGTTGGATTTTTTGAGTCCTCAAAACTTTTTTTTTTCTTAAAAAGCGTAATTAGTTTATTTTTAAGGTTTTCGCATTCGTAAACGAAGGTTATAGGATTCTTTCATTAAAATTAAATAATTGGTGGAAAGGTAAATATTACAAAGCATTTGTTTTGTTCAGTTAATTATAAATGGGAAATGAAAGGTATGCGAAACGAAACTGAAAGCTATTCAAACTTTTACAGTAAATCATGATTTATTGTTTGTAAACATTTTCATAATTATCGTTTGCAAATATCTACTTTTATAGCAACGTATGCAATGTACAATTATAATAATTATCACACGACTCCAAATTTCATATTTCAAAAAAGAATTTGAATATTTAATGCCAAAAGTTAAATATAAATTAAACATTCATATTTATCGTATAGAAAAATCTGGCGTGAGACCACACACGACTTCCTCTTACTTAATTTAAAGTTAACATTACATTATTGACATTAGCTAAAAAACTAAAATTAAATTAAATTTTAGGATAATTTCGCGATTTAAATAAAAAATGAATATGTAAATAATTTAAAATCATTAAAATCCCTAAAATTTTTATTTATATTTATTCCAAAATTATAATTGTAAGAGGCACCCATCCAAGTTTCTAATCACGTAAACCCTGCTTAACTCTGGAATTTTTTCCGGCTACCCGATTCATGCAATTTTTTCAAAGAAACCGGATTAGTTCGCGTGAAAGCGTACTAAATGTATAAGAAATGTACCAAATTTAAAGAAAATCGTAAGGACCGTTTTCGAGAAAATCGGAAAAACCGAATAGTCTCAACAATAAAGTGATACTTCCGATTATCCAATGTTTACCAAAATCTTACTATGATATACTAGGAAGGTACTAAACTTAAATATGAACTTTTACTCTTCTATGACTTATTTTTTGAATTATTTTGTTCACCCACATACGTACACAAAAATCATTGGCTAAAAACATGATTTTCAGACTCAGCAGATCAAAAACGTGTATCCACTAAAAACTCTTTACCTATTTCATTCAGTGTAAGAGAAATAAAAATTGTACGCAAAATACGTGAGCAAATGTATCATTGCAGACCTCAGAAAATCTACTAAGGATGATTTGTAGCAAATTTATCAGATAGCGGGTTCTGTTATCGCTGTGGTCTTAGTCCAGGTTAACTGTTAACCTTGAGACTGACAATCAAATAGTTGGGCAGAGTAATAACATCAATACTTAATCGGGTATTTGAAAACCAACTCCGGTAGTAAAAATGGAAGCAATAAGTAAATAACAACCCTCACAATTGGCCATATTGACACACCCAAATTCGTTTTTACTGATTTAATCAGACCGTTGTTGTTTGTAGAAGAATATATTAAAATAAGATAATCTCATTGACTGACGCTAACCGTTATAACATTTCTTGATTTGATCCACATTTTTTATTTTACCTAGATATGATAACAAAGTATAAAGTTTAATTAGATACACGTCTTATCAAAGTTTGGTCGTGTCAAATGTACTACTCTGACAAGTATAGAAGTGCTAATTTTTAAAAGCATAACTGCATAGATCTCCATTCAAGTGTTTCCAAATGAAGGACAATTTTGTACGCATTTTTTTTAAGTTTATATTTATTTAATCTAAACCAAGTTAATTAAATTATAATAAGCCGTAGTCCTTATTCACAATTAAAGTAAACGTAATAGCTACGTTAAATTGATATATTCCAGATCAATGTATCTGAGAATTTTTACGTTTACAGAATAATTTCAACTTTATGTAAATTTTACGTTTAGATTTAGTAAACTTATATTTTTTAAGTGAAAGTAAATAAAATTTTGTAAACAAAATTTACCTTCAAATATAAATATAGCCTAAAGCGTCATGTACGTCTGAAGTCAACAATTTATGCATCTTATTTTAATAATAATCAACACAAGCAGTAATACACACCTTGTGTTTTAAGATTTCGTGCGAAAAGGAAAAGGTTTAGGTTCAGGATTTCATTTTGTCATGATTACATTAAATGGAAATTTTAATTCGGCGCCTACATGTTTCATGCATTCCCATTACAAATTACGTTCATTATATACACTTTTTCATTGCTTACTCACAAGAACGTACACGTCAAAACTAAAACTAACATAATTCATACAGTTGAGTTAATGTGATTCCGTAATAACATTCATAATGTACTTGCGAAATTTTTATATTTACATCACACGACATATGTAAAAGTTGAAATAATGTCAACAGTATGTAATTTGACATGCAGATTTCTAAGTTGCTCAAACAAAAATTGTAATAAAAGGCGGTTTGCAAATAATATTTTTAAGTGCGTGCCACTAAATTCAATAGTAAGAAAAAAAGCATCTTCGCCATGCAAGCTAATTTCCAGCATAATTCGTTTAAAGTCTCCTCTTAACATCGATTTTGTTTTAATTTGTAGCAATGTTCTGCTTTTTTCTTCTTTTCTTATTTTTCTAACAACTCAAGCAGTGCGATGCGTTAGCCTCTACCTGCATATGCATGGGCTGGACTGCGTATAGTATTCTGTATATTCTATTTAGTTAGCTAATTAATTATATAGCAGCTTAAAATCTGTCTATAAGTAAGTGAAAGCAATTACGCTGATGGATAATTGTAAATTCTGTTTAAAGTATTTAATTTGTTCTGAGAAATTTTATACCCACAAAAGAAAACCAAATATAGTAGACCAGATAAGGTTTCATCGCGGCTAGCTGAAGCACAAGAAACCAGTTCACTAAGGTTGTTACACAACTGAAAATGATAATAAAATTTTTAGGCTCTTTGGAAACTTGATGAACTGACCTCGTATCTGTAAGAAAGCTATTGCTCAAAAAATGTACTAAATTTAAATAAACGATTTCGTTAACAAAGAATTAACGATAAATTTGTACATTTACGACACTAATTTTATAATTTGCAACGATTTCAAGTGCAAATTGTAATAAGTTACAACAAAAGATTGCTTAAATATATTTAATATTAAAATATAAAATAATTAATGTATTAGAGCTAAAGCGAGTGCAGCAGGCTTAAATAAAACACGTGAAATAGTAATTAAATACATTTGAGTGAAAAAATGAGATATCTAAAAACAAGATTTCATGAAAAAGTTGAAAGTTTATTTGGTACCAGATAAAATGTCTTTAGATATTAAAGGAAAACTTGATAAACGGATTTAAAATTCAACACGCGAATTTTCGCAAATTCTTATTCATTAAGAATTTTTTTAATATTTGTTAAAATGTAAGCATAATTTTCAAAACTGCCCCGCAAGCTTTTAGAAGTAAATAGAATATTGTTAAAATATAGAATAAATAATTTATCGTAAAATATACATCAGTTACTAACAAAAGATTAGATTGATACAAAAGTAGCATTAATTTTGTTGCAATTACTTAAATATCAAAATGTAAATAAAAAAGTATCCACTTTAAAGCATAACTAATTATATTTACATATAAAAATGTGCATTACTGAATTTATTTTACTATGATCAATAGATATTGAGATCATAAATGACAAACTGTATACAAAAATGTAGTAATAAAAATGTTTCATTTATAGAACAAATATTTAGCAGCCAACATTGCGTAATCAGTTTAATGTACAAAACAGCGAAAGTTGAAAACAGAGCCATAGTAGAAAATTATCAACACTGTACATTACCGATATTTGAATTTCTACATTTCGATATATGAATTTAATTTGGCCAACAATTGTGAACAAAATGACTGGTTCCAAAGAAACGGATTCCTAAATTATATTTTCTGCGTAGCAAAAAATTCGTAATAGTAACAAAAATAAATATATACCAAAATTGTAGTACCGAAGACCCATAACCGATATTACCAATTAAAGTTCATTTGCATTTTTAATACCGAATTGAACTTGTTTTACACTACCATAACTAGTACGGGAAAGTGCGACATTTTCTAGAGCGATTTCCTCCAGTCGCGTGAATATCGGAGTTTTGCGATCGTAGCCATATTTGTACCAAACTGGATTAAAATGTATAGCAGTTATACTGAGATTTTATTTTAATACCAAAAATACCATTTTGTGCTGTAAATTGCACTGCAAAAGGCCTCGATGTATAAAAACTATTCCAGCAAGGTGTAAATTGGTATAAACATACCCAGTCTTGAGGTACTCTGTCTATCTACTGGCTCTGGTGAATTTAATTGGACGCTGTTGCCGCAGTCGTCACTATCTGCTGATTATTTTATTTTGACGACCGGACGCAAATATTTTATTTTATTTTATTTTAATTTTGGAAACTTAACATGCTTTGCCATGGATCTTTGCCAACATATAATCTGCTTCCCCTTTCTTTTGTTAAATAAGCTCTTTGTTATGAACAAATACGACAGAATTAAAGATAATAATTTAATAACGATTCAAAATTATCAAATACAAAATGCACAAAATAAGAATTTCAAATTTATAAAATATAAAATGAAATATTAATAAAAATCATTAAATTCAAAATGACGTGATGCACGTAATTATCAATAACACAAAAATTATTAAGATTAAAGATAATTTTAATATTTACGCAATACTTTTTTTGGGTTAAATTTTATCCTTTTAAATTAAACAATTGTTCAATAATTTACGAAATTTTTATGAATGAACTTTTAAACATTTCTACCTGAGTTTTCAAATTATAAAAAATTATTAACAAAAATTATTATTATCAATAATCTTCGTTAAACACGAATTTAATTGGTTTCTTAACTGACTTGTAGCTTCTACAGGTACCGGGTTATAATTTGCCACTTTAACGATGCTGTGTGAACTATTGTATCGCGACCTTGTGGTTGAAATATTTTTGTTTGTTTACTCATTTAAGTTGGACTTTCCTTTGCCAAATAAAAAGGCCTTAATTGCAGCTAGACTTGGTCTAAACGTATTTGTTTATGACACAATTTGTATCAGGCCTTCTGGTTGATACTATGAACATTTTATTTATTTTTATTTTTCACATCCGCTAACATGCTCGGAAGTTAAATCCAAGACAAGTAACAGAACACAAAAAATGCATTGTTCTTCAAGTGTAAGGGTTTTTATAATATTTCCCCTATTTCGGCTGATCAATCATTTTCCTTGATGGTTTGAATTCACCTATCATTTTAAATCTCGAGTTCGTTTATATGATTTTTTAATAAGTATTTTAACTAGAAATGTACGTGATATTTCGTAGTTTAAAAGTATTTAAATATTACTTGCAATCTTATTTGCAACTTTTCTAAAACTTGCATTTAACTAAAATTCAGCGTTTTATTGAGATAACCACATTTTCTTTTTTTTAAATAAATTTTTCTATGATTTAGTAAATTTGCCGACATCGTTATATTCTTATGCAATACTAATGTCGAAGATTTAATTTGTTTGAAATAATTTAACGTTTCTTTAAATCTTAGGTATGTTGGTACGGTTTAATTAAATTGCAATTGATGGCATCAACAACGCCATCTATTGGCTTAAAATCGCAACCAGACAAATAAAAAAAAATAATTAGAAAATATATTTAATATCAAATAATATTAAATAGAAAGAATTAATAAAAAAAATCGTTGCAAGTTCGAAGAAGTAACAGCTTCAATTAAATCAGTCGTCCTACTGAGACGCGCTGGTAAACCGAACATGTCGATCAATACTCAAACGATGATGTCGGGTGAAACAATAAATGACGAGGAGAATAAACTAATAAAAGAATAAATGTCTGCGTTCAAAATTCAGCCGCAGAAATTAGACCTAAAGAACTGAATAATTAATTGCCAAACAAGAAGAGTCCCTGCGATAGATGCGAAAGAAAAGAAACTGAGGAATAACCAGAGGATGAAATGCACGTAAAGAAAGAAAAAAACTTTCCATTGACCTCCGTTAAAATAGTCAAGAAGGAATAAACAATATGAAGAATCAAATGTCAGATTTAATTTACTAGTAGCACTTTTTTACGTTTTATGGTTACGCTCATTGTGAACAAAGACTTAGTTTGCAAATCACTTTAATTTCCTCTGCATTTATATGGATGAACGTCTTACGCAAACTGTATTATGTACTCTGCGCAAATGTGAGATAGTACACGTCTCCTTAAGCATGGGTAAATTCAACGAATAAAGAATACTAAGGAAGCGCCTCTATCTATGAAATTTACGGTACGCGTGTGTGTCCACTTTTGAAGCACTACCTGTGGTACACGTCATCATTGTTAGTACACAGTTCAAATGTGCAGTCGTGGAAGTTTTTCTTAATTATGTTTGTAGTTTATTTGCTTACTGTGTATACAATGTATATTGCTGCATATGTGTTTCATAAAGTTAAATTTTTAAAATTTGACGTTTCTAATTTGTAATCACGACACACCAACGCCGCCATCACGGTTGGTCAATTTGGAACAATTTTGCGTGTTTAGGGCGTTTCCTTTGTGTTTGTAATTTATTTCTTACTGCGTTTATATAATAATGTATATTACTGCATATTTCATAATGTTAAATTTATAAAAATTGATGTTTTTAATACATAAGTACAGTACGCCGCCATCATGGTTGGTCAATTTGGACACTACGTGTATAGGGCATTTCCTTAGTCTTCCTTATTCATTGAGTAAATTGATTAGTATTTGGTCGCATTCAATACATAAATTAAAGTGCGAATAAGATTAAACAACTAAAATTCTTCATTATTTTCCAAACAAAAATCCAATTATAAATTTTTTGTATATATTAAATAATTTGTGTAGGTAAAACTGATTATTTATTACACAAACTAGGTTTAAGAGTACTGAATACAAACGCGTTTTAGTTTTGGTTATTCTCGAAGTAAATTTAACAAATTATAAACGCAATTCAAATGGGTACAACTTCTAATTTTTTTAATATGAATTAGATTTTCAGGCAGACATCCTTAATAATTTTATTAAAAAAGTTTAGGTAATTATTCTGTAACTGACAGATTCCATTAAAAAATTAATGGTTTGCATGCGTTTTCACTTTAAAAGATTATTTATTTACGCCTCAATTTCATCCTCCGAAAATTACTTCTCAGACGATAATTGATACATACCGAGTGTCCACAAATAAAATTGTAGCTTTGGCTTGTAGGTATACAAACAACAAGCATGATAAACGTCATATGAAACGAGTTTTTTACACTACTTTATCTATTTGGTGCATTTCATATCTTAAAAATAGAAAAAGTCGTTTTATTAAAACTCATAGTCGACTTAGGGAATTTTTGTGTTTCACATTTGTCAATTTTCTATTTAGTCTTGACATTCGATGCTGTAGCAAACTATAGAAATAAAATATTCTGTATCGGAATTGCATTTTATAAAAACTTCATTATGAACGCAAAATCAGGGTTGTTTTAAAATATGTACTTGCATAAACTTAAGCCACATATTCATACCCATCATGCATTTACAAAAAAATAATGAAAAAATGTTTCGTCAAAATAGAATCTTGAAAAAATGATTAATTGCTGTATGTGAACTTTTGTCATTCTTCAAACTGCCTAGTAAGCAGTTTTTGGTGTTGAATGTACGTTTGCGTGAGTTCATGTGTGCTAAATATTAAATTTAATTCCTTAGAACGTGTTTTTATAGGTATTAACATTAAGAAGAAATGTTTCTTTGTTTTAATTCAAAACTTTTTATTGTAGGGTTTGTATATTCTGTAAATGTGACTTTTTCAAAATATTGTCCGTACTACTAATAAAATCAAATTTAGATCTGCCAGAAATAAGGAGTAACAACTGTAAATGTCGAAGAACACACTAAATTTGTGCATCCTCGGCTAAATTTGCAATGGCTTCTTAGGTGTAATACTGAAAAATAACGAGTATTTCATAGCACTAACATATTTTTTCAGCAACAAGTTACAAGATTTTTGGCATCGCTTTAACCATATAAAAAACAATATTTTGATTTTTAAGGTTAACTCGAAAACGGCTATAGTTACTATTTACTTATAAAAATTGTGAAATACAATTGACATTCATCAACCGTTGTAAAAATGTTCCCAAAAAATTAAAAATCCCCACTATCGACAGGGTTCTTCCCAAGGTAACACCGAACTTCATTTGAGTTTGACTACAGTTACATAAACAGTATGGACGCTAACATGTTCGTAGACATATATAGATTCGCTACGCGAATTTCTACTAAAAACGCGAAGTTCTGCCAATAAAGGGAGATAAAATGTTGATCGATTGCAATACTTCTCTCTACTAACTTCGTTATAGAGTCGGGAATTAATGTTTGTATCAATTTTACATATTTACTAGGCAAGCTTATTCAGATCACGCCGAATATAGGGTGAAATTACAATGGACCGACATACTTTAACACGTTAGTGTGGACGCCTAACCACGTCAATTAACAACAAAATCGCATAAAATACAACACTTTTAGAAAAAATTGAAAAAACGAATTGATGAAAACTGCCAGAAAATGTGCATACAAATGAATTATGTCTAGAACAATCCAATTTCAACTATGTGTCGCAAAGGAAATAACGTGTTGTTTTAACATCCAATTACTGTAGTGTATTTGTTTATTTTATGTAACACTAACCTATCACAATATATCAATGACCTACATTTTTATTCGTCGTAATTGTACGCAGATCAAACTTGAACATTTAATTACAACATCGTGCAATTACATTAAAGACAATATCCAGATTTTATAAGTAACATAATTTTGATAATTTACTTTTCAGACTATTTTAATTTTTAAAATTCGTGAAAAATTGTAAATGATTTTTCATTGTTATAACACATTCTTTTATTAATTTAGTTATTTTTGATAGTGGCTCTTTTCGCGGAAGGTGTCGGTTAAGGTAACGTTGAGAATAGAAACAACAAGCTGCTCTGCCATTACCACCGGCTTCGCCATAAATTAAAACTATGTCTGTCATTTCGATGCATTAATAAACAAACACAATCTTAACTTAAAACTAAATATAACTAAATTAATAAACATAAAAAATGATAATAAATTTTGCTAACGAAAAATAGCGTTTGATAAAACACAGATAGTCTGATAATTTAACATACATAGAATGTTTGGAAACTAATGCGACGCCATAAATTAAACGAATATCCCCGATTTATGTACGTTTTGCATATTAGAATGTCGTAACAACTGCGCCTTGTTTTTATCGTATATTCAACTGTTTTGTTATTGCAGGAACTCTCAACGATTCTTTAGTATTTTTTAAAGGCTTTTTTTAAAAAGATTTCTTTCTCTTGATTTAGGACTACGCCCGCGTGTAATTTCACCCTATTTTTAACATTGCATTAATAGTTTTTATTTTTTAATAAAAATTCTTTCAGTTTTTTGGTGCAGAAATTCCCTTGGCCCTCTTGATTTCAACCGCTATGGCCATTCCGCCATACTTATTAGAATTTTGCCACACCTAGGGAAGTTTTACCCGTATTAACATGGAACGTACGAGTTTTCTCCTTATTCGAGAAGAAGGCATGTTTTTTAAATTTTTTTCCACTAAAAAATTTACCAACCTCGACCGGGTTTGAACGAGCAAACACACATTCTAACCACAACACCGAACGAAGTTGGTCCTTTCAAACTGTTTCAACTTTGTAATACACATTTACAATAAAAAGAAATTACTTACTACAATTAAATATCATTTATAGATGAATTTGTTTTAGATTTACATAGTCGGCAATCTTTCTTATAAAAGTATGACAGCGATTCACAAATTGTTTATAGGGTTTATAAATAAGCGTCTCTTGTAAGCTAGAGCCGGCTATTTCTTTTCTGCAACTATTTTAAGCAACCCTATAAATAAAATATTTTGATACTCCACTGACGTCAATACTTTGAATATCACCATTACGCGTGTATTACAGCTACAATCCAAGGCTAGCAGTAGTCAAGCTTCATTAAGAAACTTCTTCAAGCTATGTATGTAATTAAACAAAAACACAGGTAATAAAAGAACGGGTATGTCAGAAGAAGCATATGAGTAAAATAAACGCCTTAAGTATGAGGTACCTAAGAGCTGCATGTGGCAAAACGAGACGTGACAGAGTAAGGAATGA
>JAHWXV010757953.1:0-10540 GCA_024586415.1 Phrixothrix hirtus | reverse complement strand
CATCATCTGATCCTTCATCTGTATCAGATGGATTAAAAAACATTTCTTTAGCCAAATTGATAACAGCCAAATATTTAAAGTTATTATCCATAACTGTGAAGTAAATTGTTTACTACTAAGACCAGAGCAAAATAGTCCTTTTTGGTCAAACCGATAACAAGAAATAGGTTATGGCGGTAAAATTAAAGATCTATAAACGCTATTGCGTTCAAGTATGATTTGTAACACGCAATACTCTTTAATCACGTGATACATATCTACTCCAACACCATTCGAAATCGGAGTTTTATATCCAAATGCAACTTCTATTGAAAGAAGGCGGCAATGTTATTTAGTTTATGACCACACCCGTAGATCGATCTATCTGCGCCGGTCGATGTATAGTCATATGTATAGGGCGAGTGAAATATCGATATATACAGAAACAGTAAAAATTAACGACTGAAGATTTTAAATCTTAACATAGTAATAGTACCTACCAAAATTTTACAACACATGAACTTGTTAAAATATGATAGAACACGAAAAAACATTTCCATAACATTTCTGTTGAATGTTTCCATCAATAAATTGGGGAACTGGGCAGATATTGGGTTAAAGAATATTTGGCTTTCGTTTACTATTTATTTATATAGTCTGACCGCAAAGTTTTATATTACTTTGAGGCCAGACTTAATAAATAGTAAATAAAAGTCAAATCTATTATTTAAACAAATATAAAGTTCCATGACATATTTTAGAAACTTTGTGAAAACATGATAGAAACATACCAGACATGTTACTTTGCAAGGTATATACAATCTTTCAGAACTTGTAACATTAGAGGACATCTTAGCATTTATAATTGTTTCAAATATATTTTGAAACATTTTAGAAATATTTTGAATGCTTTAAAGAAATATGTCAAAAATAATTATAATAATAATTCTACTTGAATTTAACCTGAAAATTAATTTAAAGTGTTATGATAAGCTTCCGCTTTTGTACTTCACTATTATAAATTACCGGCATGCTTTAAAATGATATAACGTATACAAACTTTAAAATACAATAATTAATAACTAATAGGTAATAAATTATTTAGCAAAATGATGAATAATTTGTTTAGAAAATAGATACAGCTCAATCAGGAAAAGTAAATACAAAAAGCAGTATCAACTTCTTTAAGTTTTACACAGTTATATTAAGATTTATCAATAAAAAATTGATCAGTTTTTTATACTAGAATAAGCATACTGTAAAACATCCTCAAGTTCCTAATTTTCATTTAAATAGTAATCATTCTAAATAAAATGAAAATATTTTTGTAAAATTTTCTATTCAAAACTTTACCTATTGCATGTATTATCATTCCGCATTTATTAGTTGTTCACAAAACTCCTGGGGGCCTATTCTTGACTACTTGCATTTTGGTTATGCACATTATTGTGCAAGTGGTTTTACGAATGAGCACTCTTACAATTTACTATTTCTGAGCAGTCGCCACGAACACTTGTTCTTACATTTGCAGATCAGCGATTAGAACATTTGGCAATGCAGCATTTATGTAGTAATTTCATGTTGTTTATAAATTTTAAATGTAAAAATTGCAACACCTTGAAACTATAATATTGACTGATTAAGTTAAAGTTAAAAGGCTGTAAAATTCAATTAAAAATCGACATGCATTTTTCGATAAGCAAAACATTGTTATAAATCATTAATTGTAAATGAATCTAAATGATAAAATCGATTACGTAGATATTGTTCAACTATGTCCAATGCTACTTTTAATAATTCGTCCATTATAATGTATTTCTAAAACGAATTTTTAATTTAATTGTTTTAATAACACTTTAAATAGGAATATGGTTTATTTAACCTCAATAGGTTGAAGATTTAATTAAACATACTAACAAATAAAATTACAATAATAATTAACAATATATAAATAATTAACACTCAAATAACAAGAACTATAACAAAACGTTAGCAAAAATATACCTGGCTAAATGAATCGGAAAACTATGCTGTTAAAAAATAAGCTAAAATACTTTATAATTCAAACGAACCAAATCCTGCTCGTTGTTTAAGCAAGCACTTTGTCATGTACAAGTTTAGATACGATTGTTCAAAATTAACTTTTGTGCCATAATCGTCATTTCTAACTTCATACCGTTCGAATTTCCATTCATGTGAGTGGTCAAGAATAGGCCCCTAGAACTGTCGAAAAAGCAAAAAGTTGGTAATACCTTCATTTAGATATTTAGTAATTTCAGTTCCCTTAAGTTGTACAATATGAAGCATTTAAAAAATTTAAACTTGAATTGTTAATGTGATTATCACTTTCTTAAAATAAATAAATGCTTAAAAAATGAAAACAAACAATCTATCATTATTTATACGTATATTTTGAACAGTAGTAGTAATATGTAAAACACTAAAATATTTGAAATAATTTGTGAAGATATCCAATTATCAATTTTTATTATAAACATTTAACCACATAATTTTTTGAAACTAAATTGACAGTACACTCTAATTATTTTTTTTTTAAACTTGTACAGTCAAAGAATAGTCCTATATTTATTTTTTGACAGTGTAGGTGTTTTCTGAGCATATAGTAACTTGAATGTGCATTTATGATAATTTGTGTCCACTATTGTTGTTATTATCTATGTTTAATATTTTTTACCGTATATTTAATCTTAACTGCGATATTAGTGATTTACAATAAAGATAATGTGGATTTATAGCAAATTTTATTTTGTAAATCATTAAAAGATTCTTAAAGGGTATATTTATACTAAAATTTTATTGCCGCTCACATTTGTAGCACATTTTAGACTAACTGAATGAAGACAACAGCAATTATGTAAAATGCCCTTATATAATAACCTGTTTTGTATCCACATGTACAATATATTTAAAATACATTTTACACTATTAAGAGGAATGTGCATATCACCACATATATATTCTTTTGTAAAAGTGTACTAATACAATTTTTTATTTTATTATTTAGTGATTGAATTTAATGTCTGTTATATTTTATTAATAAAATATTTTTAATTATAAATAATTTATATATCAAAATTTTATTATTAGTTATGGATGTAGTTAGGGAAGTAAATGTAATGCAAGAATGTATTCCTCAAGCATTTCCAAATACAGTGAATATTCTTGCAGTCTTCAATAATCATGAAAGCATCGATCTTATAGTACTAGATAGCATCAAGTTTGTCTAATTTGTGGCCAACATTGTAAAAGAGGAAAATATATTATTGTCTTGTTCATTAACAACAGTTTTTAAGTGACATGCATTAGTGATGTATACACATCATACAATATTTTATACTTTCATTTTCTATCCTTTTTGTTTGCATAGTTATTAAGTAAAATGCAAATTAACATTTTAACAGTAGGCAATTGTTGTTGTTTTATTTTATGCAGCCTTTGTAATATAGGTAATGTCTAATATTGTTAATAACAAAAAATGCCAAGATAGCTTATTATTCATCCAGTAGTATAAGATCGATGAATGGAAAATAGACTGCACCATTTTTGTTTTTTAAATTATGAATTTTACATTGCCACTCTTATCTTCCATTATTGTAAAATGTAAAATTTAAACAAATATAATTAGTTTTTATTAAATTTTAATTACCAAGTGATCATAAAAGGTTGAAGGAAATTTCAATTTCGCGATTAAATATATTACTAATTTTTATAGCTAAAAGTTAGCAGTAATTGTAACCCCTATATTACAAATAGTAGCGACAACAATTGATCTCGCAAAATTACGTTTGTCACAATGAAAATCACTAACCCGTAAAACTAATCATATAATTTATATAAATATTAACGTTATATAACTAAAAATGCCAGGTTTTTGCATAAAGAAGTGTAAAAACAATGGTAAAAAGGTTTTTAACTTTTTAGGATACCTAAAAATAGACGACAGAAAATGTGGTTGCCGTATTTTCGAGTTTGTGAGGTAAATTATATTACCGTCACAGTATATTATTTTATATGCTGTACTACTATATTGCAAAATGTTTAATATATTATAAGAAAAAAGCGCACTTACAAATAATTGTTTATATTTAAGATGCATTTTTCTGAATTGCAATTTAAATTAAACAATAAGGGCCACAAAGCACTTAAAAATGATGGACTACCAAATGGATTGTTACAACAGAATGTTGCTATAGAGGAAGAGGTTTGTTAAATGCTGTAGTTTTTAATGTGATATGTTTGATTAATAAGTAATTTTATTAGCAGTGCATGAGAAGAACAGAATGCAAAAACGGCTCTAAAATGATGGGTATTTCACAATAAGAGGTTGAAAAATCGTGACGATGGCTTAGACAAAATACAAATGCAAGCTAAACAGAAACATTTGCAATGAAGTTTAAGAGAAACTAAAATTAAAATGGAGAATCTTGAGAATAATTTTCAAATAAAGGAAAATCTCCAGCGTAAGCAGCGTTTCGTGTATCCAGTTAATTGAGTGAGTGGCCGTTGCCATTATCGTTTCCCCAATGAATATTAACTAATATTTTAATGATCTGTGGATGTATTTTGCACACACACAGATGCCATGATATAGTCATTAATTATATAAATTTTTTAAAATTGTAAAGAATAAATATTTTAGGTGAAAAGATACATAATAATCCACCCGATTTGAGGTATAGAAATTTTTTGTATTGAAAATGCAGTGAAATTTAATATTTAATTATTAGATCACTAAAATCCTGATTTATATATGTACTATATATATAGACAACAAAACACATGTATTAATTTTTACTATAAATATTCTTAATTTTCGTACATTTTTATTGGGAGATCAGAAAATGAGTTGAGCATGAACAGTTAGTCAGGGCAGAAGTATTTTATACTGCCTTTTCTGTCATCGATATGTGTGCTAAATGTTATAGTGCATGCAGTTTACGTGTGTTTTAGCGCTTGGGTCTACCCTCCTACGAATACCCAGCACTCACTTTAGGGGCAGGGGCAGAATCAATCAGAGAGCAAGCTGAACATCCGAAGCGTGCGGATGTGCCTTGTGCCTAAGTGACTGTAAAGTTGTTCAGTGTAGGTAGTTAGGAGTGAGTAACGGCAAGGAGTAAAACCTTGGTCAGAGCTACTAGCTACCTGCGTCATTGCGACTTCCTGATGGAAGTAAACAAAGTCATGGCGTACATGAAAGAATCTGTAGTGCTA
The DNA here is from genome assembly GCA_024586415.1 of Phrixothrix hirtus. Lineage (NCBI taxonomy): Eukaryota > Metazoa > Arthropoda > Insecta > Coleoptera > Phengodidae > Phrixothrix > Phrixothrix hirtus. The sequence continues at coordinate 5,329 of JAHWXV010757953.1, read as the reverse complement.
GTAAAGCATGAATTCCAAGAAATTCTAGATGCGTATGTGCGAAACAAAGAGGCAGTATGCTACCTTACCAGGTATCTGGATTGCACCGAGCAGAAACTAGCGAAGATTTTCGCGAAAAGAAACGAAAAAACAGCCACATACGCCAAGGCCCTCAACGAGGTAAGCATGGAATACTTGTCTGAAAAAGACAGCGGAGGAGAATTCATGCAAGTCAAGCAGCGCCGAGCCAAAAGAAAGACGTCTCCAAGCTCCGCCGCCACATAACCTGCATTCAAGGTGCAGGTTCAAAACAAGTACGATGTCATCTCCGAGGTGGAAGAAAACACAGTACCTGCAACAATTTCAGCAGGTAAAAATAAGATGCTCCCAATAGTCCTGGGTCCAAGAAAAAATGGCCCCATCTAGCAAAGGAGATGGAGCAGAAAAATTTCAAATACACCGAGGCCAAGAATACCACCCTTGGCATCAAGGTCAAACTGGAAGCACCAGGTGACTCCTGGAGCATAACTGCACTCCTCGACGAGAGAGAGGAACCATAGTACACATACCTCCTCAACCAGGAGAAACCACCCCGCGTAGTAATCCGAGACCTACCGGAGGCCTTCTCAGATGAAGACATAAAAGAAGACCACATTCACAGGAACATTCCCGTCCTTTCAGTGAAGAGAATGAAGAAAGGGGCAGAAAAGATCCCAATGCTCTTCAATTACATCGAGGTGATGAAGTCAGCGGCGGGAAAACTATTGAAGAATTGGAGCCCGGACCAAGCACTTCCCAAGCCCAGCCAATCATTCGAAAGCCCAAATCGAGGATTCCCCCCGTCATAATGCGTAAGAAGGACGACTGGGTGAATTTCACAAGGGGTTTCAATGCTGAGAGGATAAACTTCATGAAGGCCAAACAGACTCAGGACGGAATCACCGTCCATCCTGCTTCTGTTGACGATTTCATGGCTATGACTCGCTTCTTGGGCGTGAAGAAGGTTCCTTTCCACACGTTCAAATTAGTGGAGGAAAAGCCTTTGAAAGTCATCATCCGGAACATCCCGAAGACAGTCATAATGGAGGATATCAGCTCAGACTTGAGCTCCCGTGATTTTCCGGTGATCTCGGTTCACCGCATGCGCAGCGGACCAACCAGATGTCTCATACCGTTGGTACTGGTGATATTTTCCAAGAACGCAAAGGCGAAAAAGATCTTCGGCATCAAGGATGTCCTGAGCCTTGTTGTCAGGGTCGAATCGCCGCGACGCGAAACTATCATTGGCCAATATCACCGGTATTAAAAGTACAGACACTCAAAGTCTGTGCTACGCTTCTCGAAAATGCGTGAAATGCGCGAGCGATCACCATTCTGGAGATTGTGTGAAACCGAGGGACACTGCAGCAACTTGCGCAAACTGTGGAAAGGGTCACACCGCGAACTTTCGCGGCTATGAATGTTTCCCAAAGTCGGCGTAGCGGCAGTCACCACGGGCGGTCCCCTTTGGCATCTCCTATGCCAAGACCGCCTCCAGAAGCTCCGACTTCCCTAACCACCCAGCTAAAAACCCCACTGCCACTAGTTTGACAATTGCTACAGACCCCGCCCACAAGGTGGATACGCCCAGCCCGACTTGTAGCCTGCAAGAGGCGGAGCCACTGATCTTAGCTAGACTGATGAAGCTTCTGGATTCCCTAGACGTTTTAAAAATCTCCCAGGTCGTTCGTAAGGTCTTAGATGCCGTCGGTAACGCTAATAGCGATATCAGCGTCATCGCCGCTCTTATTAGCGTCGCTCCTGAGATTATTTCTCTGTTTCCTTTTGTCACGTAAGTGGATAACGCACCGTTTAAACCTGGTTCCCTACAAATGACTTACTGGAACGTCAACGGACTTCTACGGCAGCGGGATGAATTCCGAGACTTCGCCGAAAGGTACAGCTTGGACGTAATCTTGGTCTGCGAGACTCATCTACGTGCCGTAGACACACCTCGACTTCGCAACTATTCCTTCTACGGGAACGACCGAATCAATGTACGCGGGGGTGGCACAGCGATCTATGTCAAATTATGCATAGACAGTTTATCACCCACCAAGGGAAAAAAATTGACCCTCAGGACCTGCGCAACCTACTAGACAGACCGTTTCTGACTATCCTAGCTGGCGATCTCAACGCTAAGCACCCATTATGGAACAATCGGCGAACAAATCGAAATGGAAGAATACTCCATGACTTTTCTGACATTGACTATAACAATTTTTTTAAATCTATTGTATTTCTTAGCCATTTAATGGCTAAGGTTACTTCTCAGAAACATTTCCGGACATCGAGTAACGGGAGGTACCTTCACCGTTAACTCTAAATGAAATAACTATGAAACTTAAAGTCCTAGTTGAATGAAAATTTATATTTATATATAACTGGGTTTATATGGCAAATCTAGAATTTATTTAAAATCTAATAATCGGAAATGTTCCACTTTATTTCAGTCATTTTTAGATATGTTCCATTTTGCGCGATTTTCTTGAAATCGGCTGTAACGATTTTTTTAAAACTTAGTATATTTCTTAGCTACTTTTCATACCGTTTTATATGAACTAAGCAGTTTGTCTAATAGATTTTCGAAAATCGAGTAACCGGAAGTATTTCAAGTATAAAGTGTGAACAACATATCTCAAAAACTAAACATAATATACGAGGTGGTTTCAAATGAAATCTGGATTGCGTCTGTAGAGCATGGAAATGTGTCACCGTTACAAAATACATTGACTGAGGTTTTAAAGTAATTATATGAGTAGCGTCTGACTGCTTAGTTTATTATACAAAACAATTTCAGCACCAATCTGTTGCAGTGTTGTTGCTAAATAATTGCATTAGCGCTCAGATATAAGGGTGCTGATGAGGGTGTAAATCCATTTGAAATTCATAAAAAAATGATAAATGTGTATGGAGATAGTTGTATGGCTCATTCAAGTGCTTTTGAATGAGTCAATAAGTTTAAAAATGGAACAGGGACAGGCGAATCGTGTAATCACTTCGGAGAATATTGCAGTGGTTCAGAGTCGATTTATCAATAGCACTACCTATTGTAGTCTGTTGAAAGACGTCCTGAAACCAGCAATAAGGACGAAATGCCGTGAACTTTTGTCAAAAGGTGTTTTTCTTCAACATGATAACGCTCGTCCCCATAGTGCCAACATAACGCAACAAACAATTGAAAATTTCGGTTTTACAGAGATTGAATATCCACCGTACTCTCCCAAACTAGCGCCAAGTGATTACTACCTTTTTGGAGCATTAAAAAAGGATTTGGGTGGCCTACATTTCTCGGACAACGAAAGCGTAGAAATCGCGGTGCATAAATGGTTTCGCAAGCAGCCAAAAACGTTTTTCTCAGATGGAATTGACGCATTGGTCGACAGGTGGAAGAGGTATATTGAGAAGTAAAAAGATTACGTAGAGAAATAATATGTTTACTAGTAATTTTTTACAATAAAAACGGTTTTACAAACCCAATCCATATTTAATTTGAAACAGCCTCGTAGAAGTGAAATTTTATATTTCAGTTTTTATTTTCCACAAATGAAACGGAAAGAATTTAGTTAAAATCGAATTACGGGAAGTGTCATTTTATTCTTGAAATTTTTAAGTTTTTTGCGATTTTTTCAAAACCATTTATTTTTAAACTTGTTATAGTAGCGGCTTGTGGTTGAAAAAAATTGGTGAAGAGCTATATCAACAATAATCTTCAAAATTCCTCGACATTAATTCACATTTCAAATGTGATTTGTTATTACTAAAAAGCAAGCAAGGCCAACACAACAATCATTGTAATACTGAACTGCTGCACAACCATTTATATTCACAAAGATTTTTTAAAATTAATATAAGATTTACCGCTCTTTTTAATAACTTTTTTGTTACAATTGTCAATTGATTCATTGGCCATCGTTTATATAAAGGTCTCTTTTAACTTCATCTTTCCATGTATTAAAAGGAGTTTCTAATAAATTACACACAATGTCATTAACGGGATTCATATTGATTTTTGAAAACACTATACAACTAATAGAACTACAAGTATAATAAAAAAACTATATTATATTGTTTCTAAAGTTTTACATCACAAAGTAAAACTCTACTCTCTAGAACATGTGTAGGTAACTAATGTAAACGTTACCGGAAGAGTAATTACTACAAACCATACAAGCAGATGCGAATAATTTTTAAGATAAACCCTTCAGTGCTAGTGAGAGTAATGTATATGCTAAGGCGACTGACGTCATGGTTACCATGACAACTTAATCTACAAGTGCATACTAGCTTTATTTGTACGATAATTTGCAATTTTTATGGATGTAATTCTAGGCGCTTTATGAATTGAAATTCTTTAATTTTTTAGCATTTTAATGTTTTTGATCTCAATAAATGAATACTATAATTATATACTAAATAACTACTCGTATAGACAATTCGGCGAAGAGGCTCTTCACCTGAAAAGCTGCCACTGACTTGCTACGATTATTATGCCTTTAATGCTCTTTTACGTGAATGTAACGGTTTTTTGAAAAAAGTTGTTGAAACAACTTATCAGAGAAAATATACGGAGTTACGCAGCCTTTCGCATGTTCAGTAACTTGGATGGGTGACCGTTACAATTATCGTTTCCAAAATAAACGTAAACAATATTTTAATCATTTGTGCATATTTACATATTATTTGTATGTCTATGTACGTAAGAGAAAATCGTGTGTTGTCTCATACCAGATGTTTTTTGATTCATGATAATGAACGTAATAAATAGAGGTGCAGATTTTTTTAAAAGCACTTTTGGTCTTTAGACTTTAAACTTTTGACTTTTAACATGTACTTTACATTTTGTAATAAATTTTCGAAACATTTGCATTAATTTGTTAAAACTTTTGTATTGAATCATTACCTGTGTTTAAGTAAAGTAATTAAAAAAGGTTAGGCCTTTAACCTCTTATTGTCACATGGTCCATATTTGGAACTTACTGTAAAATTTAAAAGATAATTCTTAAAAATCTAGAATTTTATAACTTTGTTAATGGTTGTCCAGAGTTCCACATATGTTCTACACATATATGTTTGATTCCAGAAAGTAGTGCTACCTACTATTTTTCAATCCAACTTCAAATTTATAATTGACAGCAAAACAAGTTAGATACAACATAAGTGACTTTGAAATCAATTTTTGACAGGTAAGTAAGTGTATGTTTATAAACAAAAGTAATACGAGGGTTGCCTTTTATGTTGTTACAAATGACCACTAGATGTCGCTAGTGTAATAAGTTATTGCCATATTCGTAAAATTTGACATTTTGTA
>JAHWXV010757879.1:0-12869 GCA_024586415.1 Phrixothrix hirtus | reverse complement strand
AATGCGATCGAGGCGCCACTACTGGCAAAAGATGGCATTTTACTGTTTTCAATTGACAAAACAAAGGAAGTGGCATGACCATACTTATTAATAGATCATGGTATACACCATTGCAACATGTTGAATTCCGAAACGCGCCCTTAGTTTTATTGTTTTACATGACGTGTTTTCATAGTCGTGCGTATTTGACTGCAATTTTATTGTATAAACGTTGTTTTCGTTACAAATCAATTTTGGCAAAACTAGTTAATTTTATTTTTGGTAAGTAAACATTAAAATATATTTCATAAAATGTTTTTTAAAAAATTCAATTTTTAGGTTAATGTTTATAAATTGCTGATTATTTCGTGATATGCCACTGTACTCTGAAAATCAGTATAACCAACCATAGACAAAATTTATAACTAGCTCCAAATTCAAACAGGCGACAACCTATTTGCCTCAATCAGTATACATTTCAATAAAATAATAATTCAAAATGCAGAAAAATATATTAACAGACAATACGTATCTAATTAGAACTGCCAAGCACATATTTTTATTTTGTGATGCATTTCTTTTTTATTACTAACGTAAATATATGTATTAGCTTTGTAAAAAATTCCTAACAACCAGAAAGTATCTCGATATCTGATTTTTAGAATTTTACAGATGTGGCTAAATTAATTTAGAAAAGCAGTGTTGTTATAGTTGAATTTATTATAATTGAATCATTAGATAGAAAATTAATATTATACACTGGTGCTCTTATTTTTGTTTTTCATAATTTGTAAGTTGTTTCATAGATGTGTGAATCCGGTTTAAAGCGAATAGCTTATTCTACTCACAAATGTGAAATTATTACGAAGTTTTTGGCCTAACTCATCATAATCAAAAAGTACAGTTAATGCTTAGACATCTAACATCTTTAGATGCGAATGTGAGAGGAAATATGATTAAGGATTAAGAAAAATTTTAATATTTAAAATACCTATTTGAACATGATTGGTTTTTGTAATACGCAATAATCACATTTTGCAATTGCATGTAACAGACACAAACTTATATGTTTGCGATAGTTCTCCAACACAATTTGAACTATTTGAGGACTATTTTAAATGTTAAATATACAATAATAAACAGAATAAAAACAAAGCATAAACTTTTTGTTAGCGAACTGTCGCAGACACACAGTGCATTGTATAATTGGGGATTGTAAAACAAGTGTAAATGTACTATGAACAAAGAAGCGGCACAAAATCAGGCTTTTTAAGTTTATTTTGAAAACGTACATCAGTCGTAACGCTCTCCGGGATCAGATAAATAATTTAACTCCAAAGTGAATTAAATTTCAGCGTTATTTTTAAAAACGATTTTGTAGGAGTGCTTTGCGAAATCAAAAGGCCATAAAGTGAATGACAAAACAAAAAATTTCAATTTTAAGTTTATCCAATTATATAGGGTGTCCGGGATAAAGCCGTTTTATTTTAACAGCAGATACATCTTGATATGCAAGACAAAAAACGCTTATGTGTCTAAGGTGAATAGTTTTCGAAATATTTGCAATTAAAGCTTTCAGTTCGGTCCTGTTTGTGACTTGGTCTACAATGTTGCAGGGGAAAATAACTGGCTGATTGTACTTATAATACGCATTTTTTATAGGATTCACCGCTATGAACAGGTACACATCAGTATATGATATCTGCATGAATACCCGCAGGCGTATCGATAAATCGGTCGTTCGAAATTGACAATTGACACGAATATGGTCTATTAAACAAGGCACGAATTGGTAGACATAATGTTAATGTACAAAGAAACAGGTGTGAACAGCGCAGGTATTCGGTATTTATATCGATAGCACTTCCAAAATCGCAGATAACCTTCTCGAAAACCATTTTAAGTGCAATAAAAAGACTGCGAGAACCGAGAACTGTTGACCATAATTTTGAAAGACGCGAACGCGATAGACCACATAGAATGGCGGATGTTGAAGATACTCCTAGACAAATAGTAGAAGAAAACCATGGTATAAACACTCGATGGGTTTTGAGACAAATAGATATTTGAAGCACAACTGTGAGTACAGTTTTAAGAAGTGCAACGAGTGCAACAATGAAATGTTACTGATTATGTAGCGCATGTTGATTTTTGTATGTGGTTTTGATACGTACAAGCTCGAGGACCAGAGCTTCTGACTCAAATATTATTTACTGATAAGTGTGAGTTCATCAGCGACAGAATTTTAAATTTTTATAATGTACGAGGGTAAGCTGAAAACTAATGCACACATGCTTGTAGAGCGCGAAAAAAAACAAATAGCAAAATTGGGCAAAAATTACATTAAAGTACAATTCTTAAGTTTAAAAATCATATATTTATTTTTCATCGATTTACAGTAGATCTATTAATAGCATCGTCACCATAAACAGTCTTAAAACGATGATGAATCTCAGTAGGAGTCACTTTTTCAACAGTTAAAAATTCGATAACAGCACACTATTTAAGTTGCGTTGACATAGCGCTAGAACACGTCTCCGTACTTCACTTCTAGAAATATACTGGATGAATGCAACGACCTCAAACCTGCGCATGCGTATTGAGGAGGAATGTTACTTCCACATGCCACCTGGCGCGCTTCTGAACGTCATTTTGTTCGCGTTCTACAAGGACATGTGCATTCGTTTTCAGCCTGCCCCCGTACATCATTGAGCTGATGCAAATCTGCACAGAACCGTTTTTAGCAAGGATTTTCTATAAATGTGTGGGCTGGGATTATAGGTAACTATTTTTTAGGTCCACATGTTCTATCTGCACGTGTTAACACAGAAATCTACTTGAATTTCCTTCAGCATAGGTTGCCGCAATTTTTGAATGACCTCCCTTTACACCTTCGACTAGTATGTGATTTATGCATGATGGGGCACTACGACATATCACTAATGTTGTACGTGCATTTTTAAATGCAAATTTTCAAAATAGGATTGAACGTGGAGGTCGTATCACATAGTCTGCTTGCGGTCACGATTTAAATCCACTCGATGACAGTCAAATTGCGAATCAGGAAGGTCTCCAGCAGCGTAATTTTGCATCAGCTGTCCAAAGTATATTTGGACGAGTACCCGAAAATCTGTGTCGACGTATAAACGCATGTATTTGTGCATTTTGAACACTTTCTTAAAGGACGTCTTCATTCATAGTTAAGTTAATGCATAGTGTTTTTTAAATTATTGTTTGATTATAAGCCCTGATAAATGTAATTCCTTTACATCAATATTCATACATTAAGGTTTCATGTAAGTATTGCTTGCAACTTTTACACAATTTAGTACTTAAGCATGAATGTTATAGTTTTTTATTTGTAGTTCAATTCGTTCTATTTATTATTTTCATAACTATGACATAAAACGATGTTTACTCACGGTAAAATTTCACTATAAATTCTTTTTTATAATTAATTATTACAGGACAATGGACAAATTGAAATAGATAATTTTAGAAATAATATCTTCGAATTATTACTATAATAACATTTACACAGCTAATTTCGTTCATTAACAATAAAACAAGCAGATTTATGTCTACTAAGGGCCCATGTACACTCGTGTTAAATAATGTCTTATATCCCGGATACCCTTGCCTTTCAGACATCCAAATGAGCTTATTAGCTAAAAGTTAGGAACTAATGGTATTCTAAAAATTTGGTTTAGATGTAAATTAATAATTTAAAAAATTACGGAAAAAGTCTGATACGAAGAGGGCGCGCAAAATCTCATGCGTGGCGGGGGCATGCATAAATCAACACAAATAGGCACAAAATCGACTTAAATACATCGATGAATTATTTAATTAATTAAAACTGTGAAGATTCTCAAAATATTTTGAAAGGTGGTGTTATTAGACGCACACTTAGTTTCTGCGTCACTGAAATTTCGAGCGAACTTTACCTTGTTGATTGGTGCACATCCTTGTAAATATAAAAATGATTTGCCTTCAACATATAAAAACAAAGTAAATCCGTAACGGAATTTATTTTAGTAAAGATGTACCTAGAAAATAAGAATGCATAGTCATTTATGTTGTCGCTCCAAGCAAACTGCTTCCGACAAAGGAACGCATTTCCTGTAACCCATAACACTTTACAATTAAAAGTAGGAACATCTATTAGTAATCAAGAATGATGTTCCAACAAAACAAATTCATAAAAATATAAAAGTATTAAACCCCAAGGTGAGAATTTTAACGAACATTTTAAGAAAGTGAGAACTAAGTGAAAAGCCATGGTTTAAAATATGCGTTTCTAATTAATATGCAGAAAATGGTTGTCATAATAATAACCGAAGATATAACAGGACAAACTGAAAAGTACGAAGCGTTTCCTTCGTTGTTATACGAGTGATTAACGTACGGTTTAAATCATTTACAAGTTACTGTGCGTGCACAACAACCACTTAGCTCCGAAGATGTTCCACAAAGAATCTCCACAATAAATGTTTTGAAGATAAGTTACTATCCAAAGGACAGGTTACTCCGGATTTACTAAATAAATACCAACTTCCAAATACCGTAGAAGTTTCACAAGTTGATGCCGCTGGTAAGCAATCAAAGTGTACTTACACTCTATGACAAACAAAATCGTAAGTCGCGTATAAAAATAAATGTTATATAAAGCAGTTCAAATTACTCGAACAATTTTAAATGCAGTTATCAGTGAATAAAGATCTTTTTACAACAAACAATTCATAATTATTTCGAAAACTTTTGTAGTATTAGGTAGTAAGATTTAAACATAGCTTTATCTCGCATCTGTTGTACCCACAATCTATTTTACACTCTTTTCTTTTAAAAACAACGAATGCGAGTTGGCCTGCATTTATTATAAAGATTTGTACTTAGAATTGGTTTAAAATTTTATTCTTATTCAATATATTAATTATCGAAAATAAATACGTTTATAGATTTACTGGAAGACAAATAAAAGGGTATTCTAAAATTGGTGGTAAACATAATCTCCGCGGTCATTGCTTTTGTATGTTTGAATGACAAGGATTACACTTAAAGTAAAATTTAATTTACTGTGATTGATTGATGCAGTGCCCGCTCAACTACGAGTTATTAATTTGTGATTTATAAGCAGATGCAGATAACAATTTATATTTTTCAATTTTTTAAGATACGTTTCAATAGATATTGTAAATCTAGAATAGCACTCACCTTGCTTCATGTATTTTTCAGGATTTGTATTGTTCATGAAGTATGGACTGCTTGAATGATCGGGGGGACTTAGAGGTGGTTCATCAACTGGAATATTTCTCAAGACACCCGCACATTCTGGTCTTACTTGAAGTAACGGCAATTTAAATTCACTTTTGGTCAGCTAACCAAATCTTTTGTAAATAAAATTTTTAAATAATCGGCTTAAGATTACCTGTCTATCATCAATAGTTTTTGGATTCCATTTACCATCTTGTAAAGCTCCTTGTTTTAATAACTGATTTAGTGCTGCTCCATCTTTTTGCTGCCTTTGCTCAAACTCAGACAGACCCTCTGTTGCCTGAACTGTATATCTTTGACCAAATAAACCATTTATGCGGGGCACAAATCCTTTTAAAAGAATTTTTTCAAAAATTACATTTACAAGGGGTCATTTTTGTATTCTCGGATGAGGCATTTTTTAGTTCTACCACATTTTCTTTGGTTTACATTTTTGAATTATATCTGCGTTGTTAAATTATAATTTACAAAACTATTGTATAACTTAGTGTTTAGTTAGCATAAACATTTGACCAAAGAGAAAAATCCACAAATTGTGGTTAATAAGATAACAGAAGTATATCGGAATTCCTATGCAAAATCGATAATTTATTAAAACGATCAAAGACTAGATCGACTTATTGTCAAGGTTGTCAATAATACAAAATATTTGGTATGGGAGGATACCAGACTAAGGAACAGAAAATTATTAGCTAAAGCGAAGTATCATAAACTTCTTCTTTCTAGAAATCTAAATGATTACCTTAGTATGACAAAAATACAAGATGGGTTGAACAAATTCTTACAGTCATGTAAATGCGATATTGAGTTGATATTTGTAGAGAGTTTGCGAAGCTTTGCGGTGACAATTCTGATAAAATAATTAACACAACTGTAACTACAGAAAAGATGCCAGTTCATTATAAGCAAGAGTCTAATCAATAGTACGTTAAAGGCTCTAGTTCGCCCAAAACGTGTAAAGTCATTATAGCTAGCATTTTTTGGGACTGTGAAGTGAAGAAGTGAGAAGTAGGGAGTACTACACAATTTATTATATCGTTTATAGACATGAATGGTTTTGCATGATAATGCAAGAGTGCAAGGCTAAGATAATAAAGGCTGCTATAAAAACTATGATTTTGAAGTAATGAACCATCTTCCTTACAGTGCCGATTTAATGCGACGTTTTTGCTTCCAAATCTAGAGAGAGGTCAATGCCAAATCTAAAGATTTTTTTAAGGTTTTAAATTATTATTAAAACGTTGTAATACTTGTTTTCTTAGGCAAGGCTAAATAAAATTTTGACGCTATGGAAGCTTTTCTTTTCGTATGTATTCTGAGAATATTAAAAAGTCCCCTCGTATTATTTACAATTCGTTAGGTACTTACCTTCATAACCAGGTATAGTTGGATGCTTATAAACTGGGTCTCCTTGTACAAATCTTGCATTTACAATATCAATATCACGCTGTGCTGGTCTTTGTACCTAAATTTTATATACATTAGACTTTCTTCATATTCAATATAAAAAAATTGACCTACCTGATAATCATCGCCGGTTCTGTCTGAAATAATTAATTTTTCTGCGTGACTAACTGTTGGATCTAATATCAATTTGTGAGATGTGCTTCCATATGAATCTCCTATTCGATATTTGTACTGAGGGCAAAATCCAGTATACCTTTAATATAAAATTGTTAAAATTGGTAGTCTCTTTAATTATGTTAAACTAACCCAGGAATGTAATGAGGATTTGGCGTTGATACTAATTCTACAGACATATTTACAAAAATTTTAACATTAAAATTTATATCGAAAGAAGGATGTCAATTTTGAAATATCTGTAACCACACTACATAGTTTTTACACACAAGCTACTAGATAAATAACATAAGATAAAAGAACGCAATCGTTTGCCATTTGAGCAAACTAAGACGTCAAACCTTAATATATTCGGGAGCAAATAAGCTTGGGTATGACATCGTAGAATCTTGATATAATTATTTGTGTATTCAGAAATATATCTGCCTCTATAATATACTCTAGAAAAGAATAGTATATGAAACGTATGTCTAGCATGTATGGAGCGGGCCTAACAGCAAACATATGTCGTGGTTGAAATGTAAACTGATGTACAAGAGTGCGGTTAGGTTTTGGTTGTTATTGTTTATAATAGTATCAATTTGATTCTAATTCATATTTATAAAGCTTAACAAAACAGTTTTTTTAAAACTACATTTACATTGCGTTTCAATTATAGGTAATTATACGCATTTTACTAAATTATTGTGAACTTTTTAATTTTCAGGAATTTGTACTTAAAATGTTACGCAACAAACATCTTTTGTTGGAAACTCAAGCATTAGTTATAAATGTCCTCTGTTATTTTGAACGCGAGCCTAATAGTAATTGTTGTTCCTTTTGAATCTGCAATGAAGGTATTTATACCATTTATTATTCTAATGTAGGTACTATTCCTAATTATTTCAAATGTAGCTTACTGTGGAAGCATATGGAATAAGCATCAACAGCGTTTCTACTATAAAGAATCATTTCTCACAGGCAACCGACAGAAATGAACTTCCATATTCAGATATCAAAATTACTAGAAGCCGAAAACGTACAAAAAGCAATGTGATATCTCATGTTTAGCTTAGATTATGAATAACATGGAAAGTTTAAATAATAAATAAATAACGATAGGCGGCGGATTTTAGAATAGAAATTGTTTTAGTAAATAAATGACGTATTAAAAATACAAAATAAATTTTTACTTCAAGTTTCTTTTGAGTTTGCTGGCTTATTGAGGTCACATTGTCACATGTTTGGCAACGAGAAGAGAGGAAGACGATAGTTAAACATCCATAAGTGAAATAATTTTATCCGAAAAAGTTCTGATATGTTCAAGGTTAACCGCAGGGTAAATTAACTTTTACATTTATTCTCCAAATTTGTTTATTAATATTAATGTTTAAAAATTGCAAAAAGCGTAAATGTAACCGTAGTAAATACGGGTAATTTATCAAATATAAAAATCTTTAGCAAGGGTGATGATTGGGAAATCTTTTCTGAAATATTAGATCAATATTTAAAAGCCAATAAAGTAAAAGATATTCTTTTACGTAAGGCTTCAATTCTAATAACATCCATAAGTGAGGATTCTTACAAAGTTTTAAAGAATCTATGTTATCTAGGGAAAATCGTATGAAAAGTCATATGCGGACATTGTTAAATGATCAAATTAAACGAAAAGTATCTCTTTTAAGAAACGAATTACGTTTGATAATATACGACAGGAAAATGAAGTAAGTGATTGGTACATCAAAGTGAGAAAAGTAGCTGCCGAATGTGATTTTGATGGCTCTTTAGGTGAAAGGATAAGAGAAAAATTTGTTGTTGGTTTGAAAACCAGGGCTAATATTGGATAGGTTATGTGGGGAAACGCCCAATAAACCCACAAAAGATTATTAGAGGTTGCCCTTGCAAATGAAGCGGGCCTGATGGAATCGAAAGGTGTAGATATAAATAAGGTCCATCGTGTTGAAGGTAAATCAGGTCAATAAAGAAAATTGGACTGGAAGCGTACAGAAAAACCAAAAAATTACAGAAATGCTGAAGAGTCAAAAAGACCTGATGAGGTAAGTGAAAATCCGACACTGTTGTGCTACCATTGCAATAAACATAATCATAGTTTTAAAAATTCTAAATTTAAATCTTATATTTGTTCAAAATGTAAAAGGAAAGGTCACATTGCTGTTTCTTGTAAAGTTAAATTTAAAGATAGCCACTTTATTGAGAATAACCAAGTAAAAGATTATGTAGAAATTTTAAGTTTAGATATTTTTAATATTGAAGTAAATGAGTATGTTAAACTCCTTTGCACGGAAGTCCTTATAAATGATATACCGCTTGTAGTGGAAATTGATACAGGCGCAGGTATATCGTGCTTACCACATAAGTTATTTCAAGAATATTTTTCGAAAGTTGAATTAGTATCAACAGAAATCATGTTGGGCTAATATGACGGACCAATAGTAAAACCTAAACGGTAAAAATGACTATAAGGGATCGTTCAGAAATTGTTAATTGTAGTAGAAGGTGCTAGAAGAGCGTTATTAGGTCGAGATATTTTTGCAAAATTTCAGGTTTCTCTTGTAGATCAAGGTATTTATTACAAAGGTAAACCGTTAAAAAGTCATAAATTCAGCTTCATGATATTAATAGGGATACACGAATTGATTTAGGTACACTTTTAAAAGATTATAACGAACTCTTTAAAATAGAGATGGGAAAACATAAAAACGAAAAAATTCATTTAGATATCCACAACAATACTAAACCGCAACCAATACGTTACGCTTCTAGAGATAAAGCAAAAGTAGAATTAGCTGAACTGGAAAAGGAATATGTAATAGAAAGGATAGAGAATTCGAAGTGGGGTACGCCATTAGTATCTATTTTAAAGGCAAATTGCAAAGATATTCTAGTATGTGCGAATTATAAATTAAGAATAAATAAATATTTAAAAGATTTTAATTACCCCTTTACCTTTAATCGAGGATATTTTTACATCATTAAGCGGGGGTAAAAATACACAAAACTCTACTTTTTAAATGTATATAATCAACTAGAGGTTGTCTTGGAAACCTTTGAACTTTTGGCTTGGAGTACACCCTACGGGATATTCAAAGTGAAACGGCTACCATATGGAACGAAACCGGCGTGTTCACTATTTCAAAGTAAGGTCGAAAAAATTTTATTGGGAGGCTCCAGTACGGTCAATTATCTTGACGACATTGTTGTTACAGGGAAAAGTGATAGCGAGCACTTACAAAATTTAAAAACTGTATTTGAAAAATTATATAAGACTGGATTCAGATTAAATAAAAAAAATGCGAGTTCTTTCAGGCCTCTATTTGTTATTTAGATCATAAAATTTCTGCAGAAGGATTGCATACTGATTTTAGAAAGGTAGAGGCCGTTCAAGCGCTTCCTGAACCTAAAACCATTAGTGAGTTACGTGCTTTCATTGGCATGGTGAACTATTATTCAAAATTTATAAAATATTTAGCGGATAAATTAAAACCTCTTTATAATCTGTTAAAAAAAGAATCCAAATTCATTTGGTCGAAACAATGTCAGACTGTTTTTCAGTTAGCAAAACAATAAATAGTTTCTAAAAGGGTGTTAATGCATTTGGATCCTAATAAGCCTTTAAGACTGGCTTGTGATGCAGGTTAAACAGGCATTGTAGCAGAATTATCATGTGTTACCCGATGCAACGGAGAGACCGTTTGTTTTGTTTCTAGAGTTTTAACAGAGGCTGAGAGAAATTAACCGATGGTTCAAAAGGAATCTTTAGCTGTATACTGGGCTGTTCAAAAATTGTTTCAGTATATAGCGGGAAGTAAGTTCGAGATCGTGTCTGACCATAAACCGCTGCAAGCAATCTTAGGTGAATTTAAAACGTTACCTAAGATGGCCGCAGGTCGACTCCAGAGGTGGGCTTTATTCTTGTCAGGGTTTGACTATACTATTAGGTATATAAAGGGTTCTGATAATGTAAAGACTGATGTCTTGAGAACGTGGACAAAAATAACCAAGATAAATTTGATTATTCAAATTTTTTAGAAAAGGTGCCAGTAGTTGATTGGGGAAAGTTACGTGCAGAAACACGAAGGGGACCCCGAATTAAGTCAAATATTTAATTTCATAAGACATGGTTTTCCAAATAAATCTAAGAATAAGGAATTACTACCATTTTTAAGGCGGAAAGATGAATTGTACATCAAGAAGGATATTATTATGTGGGGTTATCGTGCGATAGTTCCAGAAAGGTTGCATGGTCAACTATTAAATGAGCTCAACAGCACGTATGAGGGTATTAGCAAGATGAAAGCTAATGCTAGTCCAAATTTTTGGTGGACGTTGCTAGATCGTGATATCAAAAACGTAGTAAATTCTTGTAATACTTTTACTGCTTTTAAACTTGAACCAAATAAAGCAGTGTTAGCTTCAAATCAAAAAAAAAAATTCTTTTTATGAGCGGGTGCAAGCAGATTTTCTATGCCCAATTACGGAAAAGATGATTTTAATCATTAACGATATGTACTAGAAATGGCCACAGGCTTATGTGATGAAGAACGTTGATGCAGGTTCAACTATCGGAAAATTTAGAGACTGCTTTACTATCTTTGGATTACCAAAAGTTTGTGTCACCGATAATGGAACTCAATTTGTTCAGGTGAATTTTCAAGCTTCCTTAGCAAAAATGGGGTTAAAGACATTACATCTCCACCGTATCACCTATCATCAAATAGGTTTGCGGAAAATTTTGTAAAAACTATAAAAAAGGTATTTGTAAGGCGTTTAAAGATGAGTCCAATAGAGATTTTTCTTTAGAAACTATTGTAAATAGATTTCTTTGTCATTATAGAAATTCAATATTCATCACTATTGAAGTCACGCCTGGTAATCTAATATTGAAGCATATACCTAGAAATCGATTAGATGTATTATTAGAAGGTAATCAAACATTAGATAACAAAATTAAAAATTATAAGGGAAAAAGACAAGAGAAGCAACCCAAACAGGAAAGTGTGGGCTGAGGCAGAAATTGAGGAGGTAATTAATGATAGGATATATTTATGTAGAGTACTAAAAGATAACTTAATTTGGAAAAGCATGTTATCAGATTTTAAAATCAAAGTCAATAAATTTAGACAGTGAAAGTAACGATGAGGCTAAACACTTACAATCAGAAAAGAAATTACATATTAGTAAGGACGGTGTTGATAGCAATAAAGAAGTAATGAAGAGGGGAAAACAGGTAAATGAGGACCAGGAATAAAAATTAATCTCTGCTGAAATAGTAATATATCCAGAGACTGATAGACCAAAGGAATCGGACGTAATTAGCTCAGATAAGAAGGATAATACAAACAATGAGGATAAGTCTAAGGATAACCTTGGTTCCAGGGACTTTTCTGCAGGTTTTACTATTAATAGTAGACCTAAACGCACAATAAAACCTCCGGTGCGTTTAGATTTATGAGTGGTGTACTGTGAGATCTCATGTTTAGCATAGATTATGAATAATATGGAAAGTTGCAATAATAAATAAATGATAGGCGGCGGATTTTATAATAGAAATTGTTTTAGTAAGTAATTGACGTTGTATTAAAAATACTAAATAAATTTGTACTTCTAAGTTTTATTGACTTCGCTAGCTTGTTGAGGCCACATTATCACAAGCAAATCTTGTGACGTCGCAGAATTTGTGAAAATTTCTGTCAAAAGAAAAATTTATAAAATGCATTCAAAACATATTATAATGTTGACATATAAAATTAATATTAACTCGATATATTTTAGAACTTAATGTTACAGTAGCTTCATTACAACATACCAATATCTCGCTTTACCTTCAAAGCACCGTTTCACATATTCAACTTGGAACCTGAATTCGAAGAACATCATGCATTAACCCCAGCTGAACCCTCATGCTTCTATCATTCCAAAGCGCAATGCATTTGCACTTTATCTAATGTATATTATTTGTATAATAAATATATGACGATGTAATAATCCTTTATCAAATTGATGTTTTAATTACAATGTAAATATTTTAACATTTA
>JAHWXV010757845.1:0-10801 GCA_024586415.1 Phrixothrix hirtus | reverse complement strand
GTGTGTGAATTAACTATTTGTACTATCCCGACCCACCTTTACTTGCGTAAAAGGGGCCTAAGGCTAGTACAAATTTGTTTCTTAGCTTTCGTAGGACGTCTGCACTCTACGATTGCTAGCGCGCCACTCTCTTCTCACTCCTATCCTTATAGGTACCGATATAAGCCGGAGGAATTTATAAGTACTTGAAATGTGATACCTTAGTCCCTCCCCATTACTCCAAATCATCACCAAATCGGGTTGCAGTTTGTTTACTTGCAGCATCATCTATTTCTATGAAAAATGAAATCACTACCGCCTTAAATGCGTCCCTATGAATTGATAATTGCTTTTAGTGAATATTAGATTTTATTACGAACGTTTTGCCTGTATAAAATTTTTTTAGATAATAAGTTAATAATTTATTAAACTACCGAAATTATTTAACTTAAATTAATTCTAAAGTAAATAATTATTTTATTGAGCACTTTTCACTTTTTAAAGGTTAAAAACCGTTGTTATGTGAAAACTTTGCAGAATTCCATGTAAAATTGGATTTCACTTCGTTGGAAATAAAAGAACTAAATTACGAAGATGCTAACACTTTCTATATTAAAAATAATTATGCAGAAGTGTAAAACGCAATAAGAGTAAAAATGCCCCAAAATTGCTTTTGACTTTATAGAATTTGTCTGGATATTTAATTACAGCTACTTGTCATCGTACTTCAATCCAATTTAATTTTGTTTTAAAAGCCATTTTGTGAAAGTCATTCGTAATTGGCGACTCTATAGTCCATTCGGAATAAATAAAGCGCGGTAATGCAAAATGAGCCGATCAGTGAAAGTACTTTCAAGTTCCTATTTGAGAGGAACCTTTACATTAATTTACTTACGTTGGATTCATACAGGTTACTTCGGCGGTAATAGTAACAAGGATAAAACCTTCAAAACATAATTTATTCACAACACCAAAACTATAATTTTAAGAGAACATTCAAAGGCAAGTTATACACATTTACAGGTACCAATAATTGTATCCAATGACAAAAGGGTTTCTTTGAATCTACGGCGTGCAATGTAGATCTAACAGATGCTCAGCGTGCGCTTGATAAGAACAGGGTACGCCCTCTGTCCGTAGATCGTATATGCTCCCCTGTGCTCAATCTCGTTTAGTTCAGTATTCCGCTAGGTGTGCAAGGAATCACGTCGCTTGAGAGCGTGGCTCTTTACGTAAGGAACCTGATGGTTTTAATAAAGATATCTTGATCCGCTCGTGACCGCTGCCACACAGCGGAAGAGAGTATCTAGCGGACGGGTATCAAACAGGCTTTCGCAGTCTAGCAACGCAATTGTATTGTCGACGTCGTTAGTTACAATTAGAGCAGCATCTTTATTTACGCTACTAAATCAACACAAAATTCAAGCTCTCTGTTTATTCCTATAGCCAGGGTTGTACTACTACATAGCAACGCGTCCAGTCTCGGCTATAGGATCGAAGGAATTTGTACAGTATAAGTGGGAGCTACCCTTATGGATAATTGATCGTCTTCGCAGCTTAAGGCTACAATGACAGTTTTATTATTGAAATCCTAATAATTATAAGGAAAGTGGTTGACGTACTTTATAATTAACAAAGCACTTTTAATTTTAACAAAACACAGCTTAACCTTACATGTAAAACTTAGTATACTAATGCAGCATATGCAGTCAAAGAACTCCTTTCGGATTGGAAATGTACTTTTATACAGAATTGTCAAATATCGTTCTCTTTTATTTGAATGCTATTGATAATTGTGTATTAAGTCTTACAGTAATTGATAAGAAAACATCGTCATGCGATTAGCTTATCAATTTATTAGAAGGTAATGTTGCGCACTGTCAATTAATGATTTCTCAGTAATTAAAACGGTCTTAGATTGTTCCTATATTTGTCTTATACCTTAGAAGCTACATTTAATTTTGAGCGGTTTATAAACTATTTGAATCTGAATTTGTATTGCGCAATATGCTGTAATTCTCACATTCAATTTCTTTACAAATTTTCTTTATTTAAGCAGGTTAACAATAATTAAAATTGAATAAATTTAGGCTAACTCAACCCTGTTTGTATGCTTAAAGTCTTTATCAATTTCATTGTATATTTAAGCTGCCTGAATTTCTATATAAACACAGAAGCATACGCGTTTTCTTGCAAATTTGCTTTCGCGTATCACTTTAACTTACTAGATTTCCCTGGGAAATGTTACAATAGCTTCATTCAAATAGGTGCTGTTGATACAAGTATCGACATGACGTGATGTTAAGGAAGCTCTAATGTTGGAATAATAATATTATCAAAGAGTACTGCCATAAAAGCAGTTTAAATATTAAATAGTGACTAAAACCTAACCATATTACTTATACATTTTTTAATAAAACACTTCTCAATGACTATAAATTTACCTTACAAATTACATTAGGAATAAATGTTAGAAGTATAGCAATACCTATCCAATACCTATCCTATCTAAAACAATCGGTAGCCATTTTGGTAGTTGGAGGTAGTAGTAGGTCGTAAATTAGTAAAGTAGGAGAACTTGTAATTCATTTTGAAAGTGGATGGGGTGAGTAGTAGGGGCTGGGGGGGGGCTTGATCGGACGGCCATTTTGTTTGTAGAAAGGTGGTTTGAAGTGTGTTGGTGGCGGTCATTTTGTTTGTAATGAAATTGGTTTGAAGCGTAAGAGTTATATAAGCTTGATATTACGGAGAGGAATAGAGATTACTAGATGTTCATCAAACTACAATGACTTACTGGTTGGAGCTACGCTACTAAACTTGCTAGAATTCTACTGACATTTACTTGTAAGGTTGATACAACATGAGTAACTTCATATGTTAGAGAGAGATGTGCTAGAGATTCATTGAACGGTAATAACCTTCTGGTTGGAACTGAGCATGCTTGTAAACCTTAATACCAATATTTAAGAAATTAGAAATCTAATGTTGTTTGTATGCATTGAAAAATCTGCATCTTGATTGAAAGATGGATTACTACAACAGTTGTACCAATAAAAAGTGCTTCCGTCAGTCAAGAATTCAATACGAAAGTTTTTCATACAATGTTTGTGAATAGTACTTTTAATGCCGTTGGAAATGTGTGAAATGGCAAGATGTTTTAGCGGAAAGAAGAAGTAAGCAAAAATAACAGAGAAAGTACAAGGACAGTATGGAGGACTTCTTAGAAGGCTGGTTAAGCTAAGGTTAATTTTTCAATTTACGTTTGATATACGATTAGATACATTAGTGTTAGCAATGTGTTCAGTATGACATCAGTGGTACTTCCTGCATGCTTAACAGCTTTAGTAGTTAGTAATAACAATGTAACAACAATGAGAATAGCTAATTGGGGTAAAGAAAAAAAGCCATTACAAACTATTTATATAAATATGGCTATCTAGGTGTATAAAACGGGAATGAGCTACAGACTGTTAAAATAGATTCAGAAAAGTTTGTTTTTGCGTTAGAAAATGTCAACAGTTTTACGATTTGCCCATTAATGGTGTTATTAATTAGGAAACTATGGACATGCTGAAAATGCGATGATGCGGTGTTATAGATATTCTATCGCCTTTCCAAATGCACAGTTCCCTTCAGTTGTATAGAAATATTCTTACATGGTACTTTCATAAAGCAACGCCGCAACTAATTAGTCTTACCGAGGTAGATTTTGGATTGTGGGCGGAGTATGCAAATGTAAAATTTATAGTCTTCTAAAAATCCCATGATTTGAATTCCAATGAAAGATTTTTATCATGCGATGCAACTTGAAAATACGTAATGTCCGTTTGCGCTTAATCATGATACATTAGCTCATGTATTTTTTGCTATAGTACTGAAGAACCGCACTGAAATCTATATGAACGGTAAATTACGGTGATACTAGTGCATGACGTAGGTCACGCAATCGAAATTAGGCATTCTTCAGATGCAAGCACGTTTATGTATGCTTACGATTTGAATCTATATGAAGATAATTGGAAAGTATCTGCGTTAGTTTGGATGACATTTTAGTTGCTCAAGCCATCTATGGTAGAAGAAAAACTACAGCTACAAACTTATCTACAACTAAAAAGCCTTCAATTACTATAACCACAATAAAAGGGATTACTACATGTACTTTGATTAGCAGAACAACAACGACAACAACGAAAACTATATCTGTTATTACAGAACCAACATATTTATCTTGATTTATGTACTACATATAATAAAAATGATCGATTCTTATTTGTGAACGGTAACATGTACATATTCCATGGGAAATACATGTAAATTGTTCCGTTACGGTCAAATGTTTATGGAGCGAACAGAGAGTCAAAATCTTTTATTATTTCCTAGTGATTATCAACAACAACAATTGGAAAGAAATTTAGTTGAGGATGCAAAGGAAATGCATGTCATGATAAACGAAAACAAAAATAAAATCCATAAAATAACCGCAATACGCTTATAGACAGACAAGAAAAGGTGATTTACAAACAGAGGTTGTAGATAGAATTACATTTAAAGATCTGATATGTAGATGTGGGACAGTCCTCGATAAAATTTTAAAAGACGAACACAGATTTCGTACTTACCAGCAACGTATGCGAAGAGCGAGGAACGAAAAGTGGCAATATAGATTATAATAAGTTTCATACGCTATTACGAGTAGTAACGTGCTTTTTACTAGTGCGTGTACGTAATTTCAAACATGACCGAAACGTAGCAACAGGAGTGGCACTATAACAGTTTGCAGAAAACCCCTTAGAATGTAGATATTGATTAGCTGCAGAGCAATCTTTAGTAAACAATTCAAAAGATATTCGCTTGGAACGAATGATACACTTCACAGAAAATACATCGAAATTGGATACAACATATGTTTTGATTTATAACCAATTGTTCGGTTAAGCTGTATAGATCGTTATACGAAAATATCTTTATCACGTGATAATGTCATAGTATTATCTATCGACGATTTGTGAGATCTTTTAAATAGAGAAGTATACATACAATATAAATTGTTCAAATCGAACGAATTAGATCCCCCAAAAGGCGAAGCTTGCTATTATACTCAGTGACATGGAAATCGCAATACCAAGAAGGCCAAATAATTTCTTGACTAAACTTGTCAGGAACTTTTAACTACTAAACGATAACAATTGATTAAAATTTCATTATTATGGTACATGTGATAATGGATCACCTAATAGTTCTTTCAGTTTTTCCTAACAATGTAATATGGTGTATATGTTAGGAGATTTTGTTCAGTTATTTAGTGTTATTGCTTCTGATCATTACAGATGCTCCATACTTATTTATCTAACAGAGTTGAAATAGTTAAACTGAATGAAACTCTATCAAATCCAATTTCGGTAAATGTAGGAGTTCCTCAAGGATCCATTTTAGGACCGCTTTTGTTTTCAATTTATACTCATAGTTTTACCTCACATTTGAAACACAGCGACATTCATATGTTTGCTGATAATATGCAAATTTATTACTTCTTTCTACCATCGGAAGCCAATAATGCAATGAGTAAGCTCAATGAAGATTTTAAAATTATTTCTGACTTGTCTAAGGAACATCATCTTATTACGAATCCTTCCAAATCAGCACTAATATTACTAATTAACAAATCCAAAATTGTGCTAGTAGAAAATAATGTTAAGTTGTTAATTAATAACGTTGAAATTCCGTGTGTAAAGGTTGCTAAAAATCTAAGACTTATTATGGATCAGTCTTTCTGTTTCAGACCTCACGTACAATAACTTTTAAAAACATCCTACTCTGCACTCAAATTGCTATACCCTCATAAACCGTATCTTTCATTGCAGCTCAAAATTATGTTGCGTAATTCTCTTGTCCTATCTACCTTCTACTGTTTACAGGTTTATCATCCTTGCCTTGATGTGCTTACCAAACATAAGATTCAAACGGTACAACATGCATGCTTACGATTTATATATGGGATTAAAAAATTTGAATATATATCACATAAACTGAGGGACTGTTCGTGGTTGAACATGCTAAATAGATTTAAATTATTAGCAGTTTGCTTGCCATAAAATAATTTTAAACTGTAAACCTTCCTATCTTTTCAACAAGATAACCTTTCGAACCGGTATTCATAACATGAATATCCGAAACAAGGGTCTAATTTCTCCACTAATCCATAGAACATTATTTTTCGAAATATTTAGTTATTCCATATACAAACTTTATAATGAATTACCCAATCATTTCAAAGGAATAAATGAGCTAACCTTCAAAAAGAAACTACAGCTGACTCTTTATAAACAACAGTGTGAGGTTACCAAATAGATTTAGATATATATTGTATTATGAAATAAAATTGATTATCTAGTATTAAGGTATAGAGCCTAACCACGAAGTCTGGTAGTAAATAGATATATAGTTTTATAATCTAGATGCTGTAATTGGAGTGAAATATATAAGTTTAATCATTGGGTTAAGTGGTAGAACAGACAAGTAACCGCTCAGCTGAACTTCCCTAAATCAATTAACTGCGAAGCATGTATACTAGTATTAGAAATAAAGACCTATTATTATTATTATTATTATTATTATTATTATTATTATTATTATTATTATTATTATTCTTATTATTATTAAAGCATACTATAAACTACAAATAAAATTACTAAGCGAAGTGAATTTGACTACTCATCTATATAATATTATTTAAAATTTTGTAAATAACGATCGGGACCTGTCCTCTCGTCCACAGAACGTGAATAGTTCAGATTATAATGACAACTTTATTATATTTGTTAAGAACTTTTTAAATAAGAACTAATTGTGATGTCTTAATTTAGATGCTTTCACTGTTTTAAAATATAACATATCGTTTATTTTACAACTGTTTAACAATTACATCGTTCTTAATTGTCTTAGTGCTGTTAAAAAGCTATGCTATCTAAGAGATCTGATATGAAATTAACTAAACGTAAGAATAATAATGCCATATTCGAGAATAGTGATAGAAATCAGTATAAAAAATTTCTGCATCCTAAATATAGTATAAAAATGTATGAAAAATACCTAAAAATATTTCTAGAAAAACTGCAAGGTCTTAAACATGGTGTAGAAATGTATGACCTAAGTAAGGTATTTGATACTACTTGAAATATAAGTAGTGATTATGCGAGTCCTACTACTGAACAAATATGTAATTTTAATGTATTTTTGTGAACAATTAAAAAACTAAAGCTACCCTTTGTTGTTGCTTTTAAAAATTGATCCCGATAAAAGCTATAAACGCTTAGTGTGAGTAGGCAAGCTCATTATGATTATACGCAGAAAAGGTGAAGGTGTTATAAATCAACTTATAAACAAGCTGCCATTTGAAATGCACATTCCTGATTATCAATTCTGTGGCCCTAACACCAAGTTAATGAAGCGTCTTCTTCGCGGGGACGGAGGTATTAACCCCTTGGATGCTTTCTGTAAAAATCACGACATAGCATGTAGCAATAGTAACGATTTAAGTGAAAGACAAAGCAGACCGGGTTTTGGGTGATAAAGTTTGGGAAATATTTAGACCTAAAGACGCTACTGTCAGTGCGAAAGCAGCTGCGTTAGCTATAACTATGATTATGAAAACAAAAATAAAACTAGAAATGGGTTGCCTACCTACAAGATATTTTAAAAGAGTAAGCAGAAAGAGATAAAGAAGACGGCGAACAAATAGAAGAAGAACTCTTAAACACAAAAATTTTTATTTTAACAAGAACGTATTTACGAAATCAAAGAATTCAATCAACTTTGGAAATGATGCAGGTAATTTTCTTAATTGGGTAAATCCAGCTCTTAAGACAACTCGTTTTGCTATAAAAGCTATAGATGGTAGAATAAAATTAAAATCCCCAGAATAGCACCTCTATTCGCGGGCATTTCTTAAGCAGAGACACTCTCAGGAGCAGCTTCAGTTATAGATAAAGCTGTAGATGATTCTAGGACGACAAAAAAGCTTCAGGAAGAGAGTGAAAGACATAACACAATTAAGGAGGCGATTGCAATCCGAAAAAAAGTAATGGAATTTATTTGAAACCTTATAACAGTGACAGTGTGCCATATTTAAATTAGTATAACAAGAACAGTACAAAAAACTAATAAAATTATTCAAAAGAGCGTTAACTGACTTGGATCCGAAAGAGTATGCCAAAAATGTTAAAAATTTCCGAGGTTTACTTATGCGAGATAATTTATTCAAAGAAGCATGGATTCGCGGATGCGGAATAGTAAACTTAGATTGACAAAGGGGTGAAAGTACACATTGGGTATGTTATCGGAAGAAGGCGAACAGTGTACTTTATTTTGTTAGCTTGGGTAATCTTCCACTCCCTGTAGAATTTATCAGCTACTTTCGGGGATGTAAAATCTATTATAGTTATAACAGATAGCAAAATTTCAATTCAAATATATGCGGTCATTTGTGCTTAAATTTTCGCTATAAGGAAATTATATGAATAAGGATGCTTCAGTCGTTATGCCGATAACGTTCAATTTAGAAGGTGAAGGAAATAGAGCCGGTTACTGCTTTTACACACCAATTGAGTTGGATCCAAGATATAAATACGCACTAGGATTGGTTGTATTTTGTTGTTGCAACTCAATATACAACATCACTCCAGGAAATCCTAAACTGTACTATATTGATTATAAAGATAAAGAAAGTAAAAAATTAATATTCCGCACGGTGCGTATGAAATTGACGGGATACGTGGAAACATTAAGAACACATTTCTCGAAATACATAGCAACTGCGAGACCTTTTCGTTTGAAAGCAAATAATAATACTTTCTAGTGGGAAATACAGAGTGCGGATGCCATTGACTTTCGACCATGCGATAGTATCGGACGTATACTAAGATTTAGACCTAATTTACTTAAACCTGACGAGGTTCATAGTTCCCATTTAGATATTCAAATACTAATGCACACTAATATCTACGTAGGGTGTAACATTATAACAGGAACATATAGGAATGGAGAGAAGGTGCGGATTTTGTACGTGATTGATACATCAGTGCCACAAGGATATAGTTTATATAAGGTACCTTCTAATCCAACATTTTTGGAAGTCAATATAGATCTTATAACAAACATTACGATTGATCTCGTAGATCAACAAGGGGAACATACACATTTTGGTTGAGAAAAATTCCCAGTTCGTTAGAATTAAAGTTTCACTGCAGTTCCAATGAAAATATTTTGGAACGATGGCGACTATTATAAAAGCGATAAGGAAACAAATCTTATTCACAGTGCGTCGCTTTGTAAGAAAAGAACAAAAATAAATTAGAATAAGCTTTCTTCTGCACAAAAGTATTTTTTACAATCGATTGGAGTCCAAATTCGTTAAAATAAAAATGACTATTACCGACCTTAATGTTTCCGAATATTCGAATATATAGCGGCACTTATATTGAAACCAATCAAATAAATGATTTGATTTATAGTTGAGTAATGGACGTAATGGCGAAATCTCGTTCCTATCAAAAGTACGTCTGCAACATTTCAGATTAGATTAAATTCAACAGTAATTATAAGAAAACCTGTTTTTATTCTCTAGAGAAGTTTAACCCGGATGTTTAAGTTCACACACATACACACGCACGCACTCACGCACGCACGCACGCAAGCACGCACGCACGCACGCAAGCACGCACATACGCGTGTATGCACGCAAGCACTCAAGCATGGACGGACGAATGCGCGAACGCACGCACGTACGCACGCGCACACACGCGCACGCGCTTAGGCGTGCAGGCGCCCACGTGCATGCCCACGAGCACGCGCCATTCATTCAAAGCGGCTTGTACTTAAATATATAATTGATTGGACATTATTATATAGTTTTAATAAATTATAATGCTATCGCGTTATTAATAACGAAATCACAATCAATAACTGTGAACTACTCTATTTCGCTCATTTGAAGAGATATTCAAAATATTCTTTTTACCCATTATACAGGTAGAGAAGTTAACAGGTATGAAGAAAAGATCCACTTAAAAGAAAATTGTGAAGACCTGTAGAGATAAAATAGTTTATGCGAAAGAGCGCATGGGAAACATTCCGCGAGGGGAAGACGGGGGCGTAAACCAAAACGACACTGTGGGCGGATAATGTGTTTGAATGATTCACAGACGGCTAATAGGCAGAAGCGGCACAATAATAAAATTGTTAAGAAACTCTACCTGCATGTAATTATTTATACATCCAAGGTATAACAAAAATTTGTTTATAACATATGTATGTGTTTTTGGAATGTATAGCCAAGCGTTTTAAAAACTACGGTAAACTGTACAATACTTCGGTTCAATTCTTTATCAAGACTGTAATATAATTAAGTGTTATTTATATTTAATTGTAACATTGTGAGACTGTAGCCCTACCCACGGATGGTTAATAGATAATAAGTGTTATATTCCGGTAGTAGTTACATACAAACATTTTCTTCATCGTCTTCATTGATTTCAGTGTCAGTACTTTCACCTTCTCCCTCATCAGTATCATCGTCATCTTGTACATTAATGATTAATGGTTTTATGGAGATATCAATGATATTTTCCTTCACCCTATACTTTTCTTCAGTTCTCATGGCATGACTAACACAAATAACCCAAACCTCTTTTGGTACATTTTACATGGTTGATCGATAAAGTTCCAAAACATCTTATATTTTAAAAGTCGTGTTTGACTTCGCTACCTTATTTTTAACATACGCCCAAACCAATTCTATTGGATTAAATTCACAGTGGGCCACTGG
>JAHWXV010757805.1:0-12074 GCA_024586415.1 Phrixothrix hirtus | reverse complement strand
AGAAGTTTGCAAAAATCGGTGAAGTGGGACTGCCCATTAATAGGCATTTGTTATTGTATATAATCTATTATTAAAAGTAAAATAATTTTGTTGCTTTATATAAGGTTATCAAGTAAATTACACGTGGCCTTGTTTAAATATGAGTCTACTAAGTGTTGTTTAGGTATGTTTGTGAATTTTTCTATCAGTGTGGCGGTGTAAAGATCTTTACACGGAGCGAGGCGAGGAATTATGTGTTAGTGAATTTTATGTATGAAATTGCTTTTTAGAGTAGGTTATACCACGCTTATAAAGCGCGAATTAATAATTTTTAGTCGTGTGGGAACTGCTGTAAATGGTTACATGCAACCTCTGCAACCTAAAATTAACACGTGTTACTTAAAGATATAAAAGCAATGATTTCGGAGATTATGTTTATCTGAAATTTTAGATTACCTTTGATTGTTTTTCAGCAAAATCAATAAATATTTTTATTTTCAATAATTGATATATTGAATAATAATAAAAAAATAAACCAATTCTTAAACTAGTGTACATTTTTATAATAAATTTATGTCAACCTGCATTTGTTGTTTATAAAAGGAAAACTTTTGTGTAAACAGTAGATCTTTGGTTAAAAACTTTGCGAGGTGGTCCTTTGGTTAAATCTTACAGCTTAATACTTTTGAAAATAATTATGATTAATTGGCTGTAAAAGGATTTTTATTTAGTGTTTGCGTAATTTTAATTATGTGATTTACGACTTCAACTATTATCAAGTCGTTAGAGATTTTGTTTAATTGCTTCTCAGCAACATCTACTGGCGATGTTTCCAGACTGTATTGGTAAGTTGATATTTATTTAGTACCTCCGGAGTAACTTGTATTTTAGAAATAACTTACCTTTATACTATTTATCGCGTGAAATATCCTCGAACTTGGCTCTTCTGCACACATATCCACCAATTTGTAAGTGATCAAACCGTAATTTAATCAATGGGATCAGGACAAAGAAGACGCTGCATACTTCTCAATTTGTCGTTGCTAGGACAATCGCTTGGAGATGCGTATATTAAACCATGTCTTTCTCACTTAGATCCCAGTTTCTTAAAATGTTTGTTTAAAATCTCACGTTGGAGTTTTAATCCTTTTACAACATTCATGTGAATTTGTTTTTCGGAACATCGTACATGATTATTAAAATGCTTGTTTCTACTTTCTACGTTCTCGGCATCAGTTTTCTCGGAGCCGCAACTTGTGTATTTATATAAATGTCTATAAAATGCTCACAATCGGTACTTGAATAAACACATTGGAATATAGGTACATGAAAAACTAATTTTTGCTAAAGTTTTGAACCCTATTAAGTACAAACATGGATGCGAAGAGTTAAATTTAAATCTAACTGTATTCGATGGTATCGCATTTATCAACCATCAGTTGTTGTGAATCTAGATTACATATTGTAAGCGTGATTTTTTCCTACAGATCTAACTTTGGATTGTAACGAATTTTAGCATAGAATAAAAGTGGGCGATTCGATCGGATTTGGAACAAACTGTTGACAAATTGGCGTTGAACTTTTTTTCAAAAAATAACAAATTTCCAATAGAATTTTTTTTAAAAGGGATAAGCATCTTAGCAAATTTATTAATAAAGTAATCGATCGGAATTAATTATCTTTGGCTGGCGATTGTGATCGGATGATCAGTAATTCCGATCTCTGTCGACAGGGGGCATGCCGTAGAACAGCTAAAACAAAACTTCTGTGAAATAAAATTGTAAATTTATGCCGGAATTTTGCTTAAATAAGTGTCTTACCCTTCGGTTACTTGGTTCTTGAATTTTTCCAGAGAATATAATATGTCGTCAATTACAAAGAATAAAAGGCGAGAGCCCGATGTGAAGTAACCGAAACAGAATTTTAACTTGTTAAACTTACTGACAACATTCGTTAAGGAATATTTTTTGTAAATATGCTACTCTGATGAACATTGTAAATAATTTGGTTTTATAAACTCAATTAAAAAAGTAGCAATAAAAACAGCGTGTTATGAAATAGATTGCTGTTACCTTCCAAGGAATTATTAAGACGAAACAGCAACAAAACAAAGAAGATTTCTGTACTGAAAAAATGGTTCGCGATCGGAACCACTTGCACACACTCTCCTGAAAACATTTGCTGAAATTTTCCGAAATTTCCACTTCGTCTAATTTTTTACTTCTGTCTATTTATTGTAGTGCAGGTTATTTCTCCAAAAGATGTTAAACCGCTAGGTCAAATCTTTTCAATGAAATTTTCGGTTTACCTTTCTTTCACAGTTCGCTTTTGCCAATTAAGCTGTCTCATTAACAGGTATGTATGTTACTTTTATTTGCATTAAGATATTAAGTAAGCGTTGTTTATTATCATTACAACCTTTAAGATGCAAACGGGTTTAAATAACAGAGCATTAGATGACCGCGTTGCTGAAGATATGTGTGGTTAATCACGGTATCCAGGTCGGAGGAATAAAAGAATTTAACATTTAATTGTTAATAAATCATAAATGAGAACCTCTGAAACTATTTTCTGAGGCGTATCTATTTTGTCATTTTGTGTTAAATGTTACAACCGAAAGTTTACGTCTTAGCAATAATTTTACAAAGACATATATTTGTATCATGTCAAAGAAACTTCGGAAGGTTGAAATTTTAGCTCTTAACACCAGAAGTAAATTAAGAATCTTCATAAATTTTTCAGCAGTTTTATTTTTATTTTCTTAAGGGCGTGCCCGGCCTCTTTTCGTGTTTGACATATCCAAGTGTCAAAATATGGCTTATATGGGATGAAATATATCTTTCGTAAGTCT
Organism: Phrixothrix hirtus; assembly: GCA_024586415.1. Classification (NCBI taxonomy): domain Eukaryota; kingdom Metazoa; phylum Arthropoda; class Insecta; order Coleoptera; family Phengodidae; genus Phrixothrix; species Phrixothrix hirtus. The sequence goes on along the minus strand of JAHWXV010757805.1, from coordinate 9,244 downwards.
GCATTTAAATCCTGTAAGCTGCTTAACTCGGAACAAATCCTCGTTTTTAAATGCTACTGAATGCTCCGGAATTCCATTTAAAAACGATTTAGTTCCACTTTTGTACTTTACTTATTTGCAAACTTAATGATTTTCCTAACCGGTCACGGTTGTATTAATGGGTGGTCAATTACTGAATCACAGATTTTGTCTTTAGCATTAGCGAAGTGCGGTGGCCTGTTAAAATAGTTGATGTTTTGCTGATGGTAAAAATTTAATTTACCGTTGCCATAAATCTGACGGTTGTTTTAATAATCATCCTTTATACAAATAGGTAACAAAACATGGACGTAATCAATCATAACGTAAAGGGTTAGGTTGAGTAGCCGCATTAATTAACAAAAGTAATTAGTAAAAACTGCAACGTCAGAGTGAGCTTCAAAGCAGTCTGTTTATACCTCCTAATTGATCCACATATAATTGATTTTCCCTAGAACCTTTCACTATTGTGAGAAAGGAGAATTCTCTAAATAAATTGCTTTATAAAATCCATTTAATTACTAATTAAAAAATATAATTTTTACAGGTACCGATTCAAAATCTGACTTTGAACGGCAATTTATATAAAACACAGTTTAGTACTGTCATAAAATAAATTGCATCGGAAGCTAGAAAATAATAAAACTCCAAAAAGGCATCTAAACCTTTTCAAATGTTTAAACAGTACTTACATATAGCGGCATATCAATAAAAACAAAAGGGTGTCGTAAACTGTTGAACAAACATGGCTACCGCATTAAGGGGCTGCTTTATGTTTGGTCTTGCTTATCTACATCAAATACTGAGACCCGCCTAACGCACGAGCTGGGTCTGTGTTTTCCTTAAATGTCTATTAATATTATTTGATAACACAGTATGCACGATTTATTCTAATAAATTTGATAAATCGTTTATATAATTGGACATTAATTTATTTTCAAATTTCGTTTCTATTTTAATTTAACAAAAACGCTCGTCCTTAAGATTAAAAAATATCCTTATTTGACCAACACTGTGTTAACATTAATTTTTGCAATAAAAATTAAATACGATTGTTTAAATCAATATACATACCTACTTTCTAGTTTATCAGAAAATACGTTATGGTTTCGAGATAAGAAAATAGGTAATTTTGTCATAAATCGTTTTAAAGACATGCTATTAGGTTATTATTGAATATTCAAATTACTTTCCATAAATTAGAATAAAATTACTTATTTAAATATCCTGGGATTCCCCATACCTACAGGGTAAATTTGATTAACAGAATTTGTTTTATTTTATTGTAATTGTACAAAATAATGGTCGATTAGTTTAGCATCTTATTAAAGTGCAAGTTATTTTCATTTGGCTTAGGCAAAGGTGGCAGCAGCGTATCGCATTTTTTCTTTTGGCCACCTTACTAAAGTATAGGAAATTACAAACACCAAAAACAGACTCTCATATTGTTTTGCTGTTTTGATTATTTTGTTCAGCTTTCCAAAAAAATTCAGACATTAGGGATGCATTTCTTATAAGGGACACATTTAAATTTGGCGGTTGAAGCCCCCGGAAGCTCGGCACATGTATTTTATCATCTTCTTATAATAAAAATATTACATTTCCTGATTTTGGTGCTGCTAAAATAGGCGTTAGCGCAAAAATGGCTTTTATAGTTTTCTTTAATTTTTGTTATAAGCGCTCTTTGCAAAAATACAAAGATAAAACCGTTTTTCACAAAAAAAGCAAAAGTTTTTCACGGATTTTCCTAGTAAACCAATTCATGCCATTTTATCCGCCATAAATACGTGGTAAATGAGCAAACTTTCATTAAAATCGTTAGAGACGTTTTTGAAAAAATTTCCCCCTTTTTTAAGGTGAAATTTTACAAAAAATATTTGTGATAAGAACGAAGCGTTGTTTTACATTTTGCGTCATTTCTGACAGCAAACCGATATCCAAAAATCGCTTTTCAACTCGTGAAACAGATCAGTTGAAAAATTGCCATCCGATTTTTGACCCGATCGGTAAGAAAAGTAATACAGAAACTGGAAGTTTATGAAATGACGTTAAAACTCAAATAAACATTAAATTCTAGTAAGATGTGATATAAATTAATATTTCTTTATACGAAATAAAATGGATTTTTGTAATTTAGTAATTATAATTAAACTAAATCATAAATAAAATTTTTTTCTAACGTTAAGTACGCAAAATTTTCGGTCGAACTTATGAAATCATACATTAAATGTTTCCATCTTATTAGGATTGGGGATGAATTAATATAAATAACGAATATAATTATGGAACTTCTTTATGACAGAAATTTAGTCTTACCCCAATTATCTTACGCCAAACGTTTTCGTATATTTTATATAAACATCTTCAGCGCAGTTGTATTTGTTATAATATTTTTTGATTAAGACACCTTTACATAAATAATATTATATTTTGTTTGTTTTACACCATGTCAGTTGTGTAAAAGTTATAAAACAGCTTTATTACACAGTTGCTATATGTAATCATTAAATCTAATCCCTTTAATAATGGATTCCCATCAAATGATTTATTGTGGAATTTAAAAAACTTTTTATAAAAATTTTTCTCTAAAACGTTTTGAAATAATACAATTTCTTGTTTAAAACCTTTTTGAGATATAAAATAATCTTAGTTTGGTTTAAAATAAAATTGTCTAATTAAAACTGTTTTTGATAAAATTAAAAGCTTTACATAAAGATTTTAACCTTGAAACCATACTACTCGCACATTTTATACCTACTAGCATTATTTAACTAATATTGTCAAAAACAGTTTTTATTAGACAATTTTACTTTAAACCAAATCAAGATTATTTTATAGATCAAAAAGGTTTTCAGCAAGAAATTCTATTATTTCAAAACGTTTTAGAGAAAAATTTTTATAAAAAATTTCTTTAAGCTCCACAATAACTCATTATCGATGGAAATCCATTATTAAAAGGATTAGATTTAATGATTAAATACAATAGCAACTGTGTAATAAAGCTGTTTTATAATTTTTACAAATTTGACATGGTGGAAAACAAACAAAATATCATATTGTTTATGAAACAAACAAAATATCACATTGTTTATGTAAAGATGCTCTTAATCCAAAAATATCATCACAAATACAACTGCCCTGAAGATGTATACAGGATGTTTCAAATAATATGACATTCCTTCTAAGGGATGAAAGTAGACCCTACAGACACCACAATAAGCGTAAAATTAAAAGCAATATGAATACTAACAATTTCTTTTTTTAATAATGACAAGTCGACTATGCACATGCTTTCAAATATACAAATATAATTGAGTGTTACTTAGTAAATAAACATTTCCGTAGTCGAGCAGAATTGTACGTGTAAAATTAAGAGTAATACGAATACAACATAGTCCTTTTTTTCTAATTATGTACAACGAGCCGCCTATGGTTGCATTCAAACTAAAACTGTTAAATCATTCATAAAATTACCTAATAGTATCAATTTACAGTAACACATTTACAGCTGTAGCAGGCACATTACGATTTGTTTACTGCAACAAATAACAGGATAATGGGATTGCCCTTTCAAACAATTGAAAGAATTTAGAAATAATGTATACAATTTTTTTAACAATTTTGAAAAAGTTATTATTAATAACCGATAATAATAAAAATAGAGTTGCGTTTAAATGTAACATCAGCTTAAACAATTATTTATTGCCATTTTTTAATTTTACACCTAAAAATCGATTTTCATTTCTGAAATTACGTGACATCATCCTACACTTAAAATAAAAATACTTTAAACACTTTGATACGTTTTAGAGTTTTCTAGTTGGTTTTGTAACAGTATTCAGAGGAATGGTACAATAATTTTCCCAATTCGACTTAGAATAATCAAACATTGTTATATACGCAATTTTAATTAAAAAAAAGTGATACTAGAGGAATATTGTAATAGTTAATACCTTTAAAACAATCGTATTGATCAGACTTAATTACGTTTTAAAAGTTTCAAAACAGTTTTCCCTAACATTCTCTTCGGGTACATAATTAATTACCTAAATGGCCAATTAGATTGTCTTAAAAATTTCAGCTACATTATTACAAATTGATTTAGTATCATTTTTGTGAAATTGCCTTCGAAACTACAAATGATTAAAAATGTTAAAGTATGTTAATTCGCTTACAGATTTATTTCACTTAATCTAATTTTTCATTTTACAGTTTTTAAATCCATATTAATTGAAACATACCTCTGTAAATACTTCATTATTACAGACCTGTGCACAATTTTATTAACATAAAAGCACCAATCAGTTAAACACGGTGTAGATAGGCACAATTTGCGATTTAGTTTTTTATTATTAAAACACTGGTTAGATAACGAAATGCATCTAGTAACTGATGTAGATTGGCATAATTTAGTTTATCAACACATCGGTCACTGACATTTAAAAAGGGGTATCATGTTACAGTCTTGTTTTTATGCGTCTGCTTCGAAAGTTAAAATAAACACGTACAATTCTGCTCTATTACGGAACTGTTTATTTAGTAAGAAACATGATATTTGTATATTTGAAAGCAGGTGCATAGTCGACTCGTCATTATTAATAAAAAGGAATTTTTAGTATTCGTATTGTTTTTAATTTTACGCTTGTTGGGGTGTTTATATGGCCTGCTTTCATCCCTAAAAATGAATGGCATATTATCTTAAACACCCTATATATAAAATATACGAAAACGTTCGGCGTAAAATAATTAATATTAAATTTACTAGAGATAAGACTAAATTACTCAATACAGAAGTTCCATAACTGCATTCGTTATTTATATTATGAAATGTTGTCTTAAATAAATTGAGACACTGACATCTACTGCTATAGTAATTATAATAGTTCCGAGAGCAAAAAATATCTTCTTTCAGAACCTGTTAGCGCGTGACTCGAAGATAATCGGACGTTTCGTTATATCCTCCTATAGAGAAAACGAGATTATGACCCAACCATGTTCTCGCGATAAAAATTTACAAAACCCGATTTTTAAACAACAGTTGCCTACACATATCGAGGCATGATTGAAGCTCCGCTTTTTTTGGACTTGGCGATTCCTGAAACGTAAAGATTAGTTGAAAAATTGATACCGAACTTTGGAGATGAATGCAACACTTTTCTTATCTAAACTTAGTTTGAAAAGTGAAACGCAGTTAATTAACATAATTGGCTTTTTCCAAAGTGTGGTGGGTAGCGTTTCCCAACCTTTATCGTAACGTGGACTGGTAGATTTAATAAGCCACGTTAGGTATCAAACAAAAATTAAACCGCCAACTGATGGTTTCGAAAAATCGCCCACCCTGTGTGTAAATTAGGTATTATTACCGTATAAATACCAGGTAAGCATCAGGGAGAGGAAAGAACGGAGGCTTGAGTGCTCCAGAAACTATAAAAGAGCACCTGCAGCGTTTGAAAACCACAAGCTTGCGCTGTTTTAAATTCTTCCTAGCATTTGCTCAACAACAGGACTTCATTTTGTTTACTAGTCAAATTTATTATTGGTTAACAAGAGCGAAAGTGAAAGTACTGAAAAAATCTTGTCTAAAGAGTTTCAGCCAGCGTTCATCTGCAGTAACTTCAAGAAAGTGGCAAGCTGCAGGTGCGCAAGCAATGGAATTTTATATTAATTTGAAAGGGTTATACAAATCAACAATGTAGATGAAACGGACCTTGCAACACGGAACAAAGGACAATTTCAAATTGGATAGATAACGTGGGTCGATAGAGAAAAGTAGTTCTTAAGCGCTTAAGATCTTTCTGATAATGAAACCGTAGTGCCCATGATTCTGCCGCACACACCTATGAAACTCCTGCCATTGGACGTGGCAGTATACAAATCACTAGAACATATGTACAAATATGATCAGCTAGTCGTCTGGGCAAGAACATCGCCATTTATGATGGCCAAAATTTTCAAACAAACCTTCACGTTACAAAACGCAATTAGAGAACATAGAGAGACCCCAATAAGTACAGGCCCGAACCAGTTCATGATTCCCAAAAACCACATTTAGCCTGAGATCAAAAGCTTTATCAGTCCTAAAGAACTTTTTCCAATCCCAAAGCAGAAAAGACAACAGGATTCAAGAAGGAAAAGGGAAACCCTCAGTTTTAACTAGTATACTTTTTAAAAAAAAAATGTGACATTGCATGGCTATCTCGCTTGCCCAATTTATTACTTGTAAGGATGTTTGAAAGTATGCACAAGACAACTGACGACTTCGCAAGAGCTGCAGAAATTTCCACCAAAGATGGAGACCTTGAGGTTTATATGGTGTATGCGTTATTTTCCATTCCTCTAGCATTCACTAACTAGAAATTCCAAAATTATGAAGAAAGATTAGTACGAAGACAACGATGATTACCTATACTTTTGAGTTTTGAGGAATCAACATTGTCGATCGCTATTTTGGCAAAACTTTAGTTTCGAGGTATTAATTTTGCTTTAATTCGGTTAAAACTTAGATAAATATTTCCAGCACAAAGTTGAAGATTTTAGATACCATAGCGGGATAAGAGCTTTTCCATGGTTTTCGCAGTGGCGACAATTAATTTTAAACATACAAGTCCTTGAAGAGCTTTTCAAAGAATTTAATTGGAACAAAGTGTATGGTCACCTAGTCGGCAAAATTATGAAGAAAAATTTTCCTTTTCCTGTTCAATGGAAAAACTCTGTGGATGAATAAAGATTCAAAGACTTAGTGAAGCTACTGTTATCCAAATTTATTCCAGTAGTTGTACGTTCGCCAAAACTCATAAATTTTGAAGATCACATAATATTTTTGTAATTAGTTTTCTTATAATTAAATACGCGTATTAATAAATTAATGACATTTAAAAATCACCATTTTTATAACTTCATCTAATTTTAGAGGTTGGGGGGGGGGGCGAAAGACATCGTTATGTCTTTATTCTTACACACTATGTGGAGTTATCCAATTTACTATTATTCTTTGCTTGTTGATTTTGTGACCGAGACATTGGGTTGTGAGAATTCCCATTGGCACTCTTGGCTTTAACTGACATAGTCGTTTCGCCATGCCTACCAGAATTTTTCCAAATCTAAAGAAGTTCCACCCCAGTACGGATTTTTAACAGCCAAATGGGACTGGACCTACAATTTTACTTCCTTATTTAAGAAGAGAGCGTGTTTTTTAAACTTTTCTCTGCTAAAAAATTTAGCGACCTCGATGGAGTTTGAACCTGGATCCTTAGTGTGTCGAAGTATGCATACTAACTGCTACAGCAATCAAGGCTGGCATTTATTATTATTATTTACTGCATATTAATAGTGCTACACATACTCGAAGAAATTAATGTTGTTTAACATTAGCTCGCCTCAAACGAATTACTAGTGTTCGAATTAAAATATAATGTTGGCAATAGAGCAGTAATCATTTATTTTAGAAACATATTTTCGGATAGAGCAGGAGATTAACATTTTTCGCAACTGTTTTCTTTGTAACAAAATATAATTTTATTAATTTTCAGGAAACGTTAGTTTTATTTCCTTATCTGGAAAATCTCTAGTAATACTATTTTTAATAAGTATTTGGTTTACAGCTGTTTCGAAGAAAAGCACGTCGTTACTTTTGGTATTTTGTAAAAGTTCTGCTTAATTTTAATTTCAGTTCTGAGGGCAACTTAGTTTTTATTTTTGATACCTAAAAAATGTTTACTAATTTAATTATAATTATTGGGTAGTAACTTCAATTTTATCCCTCAGTAATATAAGACGAATTCTATAATTAGTCTTTAATGTAAGCTAATTAATGTTAATTGAACAGATGTTCAAAATTAAGTGTAATAATTAATTTCGCAACGGAAATAAAAATTTAATTATAAAATTTGAATGTAAAGCAATAGATTTGGGCATGTAAGAAATTTAGAAGTACCTGCACCTTTTTTATTTCTAAAGGCAACGATAATTTTAACTAATTTGTTCAAATAAGTAATTAGTTTTGTAAAAATTAAATGAACTCAAAAATAATTTATAAGAGTAAAACTAACGATATCTCTCACGCTGTAATAGAAATAATTTTAAAGCTGGTACTTTAATATCAAATCTTGATTTAAAAGTTATTGTTGATTTAGAGACGAATTGCGAGCAACGTTGTTTACGACTACACCATTATTAAAGCTATTTTTTCTACTTTCTGATGATGAAACACGTGCTTTCATTTTTTATCCATATCTATAATCTCCGCCTCCCAATGTCTTCTCCAAGAATGGAGGCATAACTGTTCCAAAACAGTGGCCTACATTTTTTCCAAATATGCGCGCAACTTTCAGTTGCAATGTTATAGTATAATATAAAAATATATGACTGCTTCATTCATTTCCAAAAGATAGTGGACGTAATCAATAATTATTGCGTAATCGATACATCCGCATAGACTACTAAAAATCACTTTATACGAAAATTGATTCATATCACTATTTAGATTATATTTGCTAAAGCCAAAAGCGTACAATTTTTATAAGTGAATTTCGATCCTGTTTAAGAAAATGTACATTACGTACATTTGTTAATCCCAATCTTCCAAAAAGTGTAAAAAGTAATAAATGCGCCTAATACCTCCGCATTTGATTTTTGAGGGCTCAAGAATTTTGAATTTTCTATAAAAATGCATCAGAAGATGTTTAGAAGAAGAAATGCATTCCGAACTGGTGGGGGCCGATTCATGTGTATTGATATAGAAAATCTCCGAGAATTTTTTCGCTTGCTTGGTATAGTGCACATTACTATCGGGTGCAAAAATTCTGACTCATGTCTTTAAATACAGATAAACAAAAACAGGGACGCAAAATAAAAAAGCAAAAGTGGAGCATTTAATAAACAACAATTTTATTTATCAATTAAAGCATTTAGGGACTGAGTCAGGCAATGTATCAAATGAAATTCTTAACACTATGCAAACAAAGAGTTAACTTAAGCCTCTGTAACTCTTTTATTTCTTAAAATAGGATAGCGTGTACATATAACATTGACTCATATACAGGGCTATTGACGACCGTGAATGTCCCAAATAGGCAACCCAATTTACACTTTTATAGGTCGCTATTCTAATACAAAAACATATTTACCTTATTTGTCATATTTCGAACTGTCAATAATTAAGTTGTAATATTTAAACTACTACGAGTATAATGAACTACTAGTAAAATTGGTATTCACCTTTAATGTT
>JAHWXV010757762.1:0-11932 GCA_024586415.1 Phrixothrix hirtus | reverse complement strand
TATATATATATATATATATATATATATATATATATATATATATATGTATATACGCATGTATAAATTATATTTAATAATATTGCTTTGTTACAAATACATTCACTCTGAATGTATACAACATTATAAAGGAAATAGTTGACTCAAACGATTCTGCTAAGGGAGTGGATAAGATTATACGCAGAATACACCACGTAATATATGATTATCTAGACAACCTCAGAAGTAGCCTCCTTGAAACTTGCTTTGTGAAAACCCCAATACTAAAAACTTTGTTGCTTAATTTTGATAAGAGCTCCAAATTTTGTATCTAAACTGTTTAAAATATTCATATAAATAATATAAAACTGTAGTTTTAACATAACACCATTGACAAGTTAAATTTATAAGAGCATTCAATTTTATAAATCCATTAAGAAATTATTTGAATATTGTGGGTTTATTTTACAAAATCATTTATTAAGAGTTTTCTAAAAACATTTACACTTCCACATTATGCCCTAGAGAAGCTAAAAAAAATTTTAGAAATTCCTCTTTTTTACTTTCTCTTGTGTGTGTGTGTGTGTGTCTGTGTGTGTGTGTGTCTGTGTGTGTGTGTGTCTGTGTGTGTGTGTGTGTGTGTGTGTCTGTGTGTGTGTGTGTGTGTGTGCGTGTGTGTGTGTGTGTGTGTGTGTGTGTGTATCTGTGTATATGTGTTTGAACAGGACATCTCTAAAATTAAAATTGCTAGATAAACAAAAGTTTATATTTGAGTTTGTATCCATTTTTGAACGCGACTACAAAAGTTTGGCTAAATTCCGATAAGGGTAAGTTCAACTTTACTCTTGAGATTCTAGGATTTTCGCGATTTTCTCGAAATCGACTAAAACAATTTTCTTTAAATTTATTTGGTTTCTTAGACATTTAATGTTCTTTGATGTAATTAAGACGGTTTCTCCAAAAAATGTACATAAAGCGAGTAACCGGAAGTAGTCTTACCATTAACTGTGAGTAAAATAACTATGAAGCTGATAGTCATAGATAAATAAAAATGTATACTTTAGGTCCTAACTACCTTTGTTGGCTAAATTGAGAATTTGCTTACAATCTTATAACCGCAAGTACAACTTTATTTCCGTTATTCTTAGGTATTTTACGAATTTTTCGTTTTTCGCGATTTTCTGAAATAGGCCTTAACGATTTATTTTAAACTTATAGCGTTTCTTAAACATTTAATAATCTTTCATATAGTTTAAGTTCTTTTGCAGAAACATTTCCGTAGATCAAGTAATTGGAAGTACCATAATCGTTAACTTTAAATATAATAACTATGAAACTAAGAGTTCTAGTTGAATGAAAGTTTATATTTGTGGTCATAACTGGCTAAAATCTAATAGCCGCAAGTTCCACTTTATTTCTGTCATTTTTAGATGTTTTCCGAATGTTTGTCTTTCACGATTTTCTTAAAATCGGCTCTAACGATATTTGTTAAAGCTTAGTATAATTCTTCGCTGCTTCATTCTGTTTTATATGAACTAAACAGTTTCTCTAATAAACTTTCAAGAATCAAGTAACTGGAAGTACTTGAAGTATTAATTGTGAACAACATATCTCAAAAACTAAACAGTATAGAAAAGTGAAATTTTATATCTAAGTTTTTTATCTTCCGTACATGAAGCGTCAAGAATTTAGTTAAGTTTGAATGACCGGAAGTGCCACTTTATCCTTGCCATTCTGAAGTTTTTTGCGATTTTCTCGAAAATAGCTATAACACTTTTTAAACTTGCTACAATTATTATGCCTTTAATGACCGCTTATGTGAACTTATCGGTTTTTCTGAAAAAATGTGTTGAAACAAGGTATCAAATAAAATTTGCTGAGTTAAGGAGCGTTTCGCCTGTCCAGTAACTTGAATGGGTGACCATTTGCAAAATAAATGTAAATAATAATTTAATCATTTGTGGACACAATGCATAACTATGTGCGCAAGAGAAAGTCATATGTTGTCTCATACCAGATTTTTAGAATTAGCACCTTAGATATCGAAATTGGTTTGTTCCTATTACAAACACGTTTTTATTTACAGCAGTAATAGCAACAACAAATATTATTAGAAATAAAATCAAAAATTAATTCCACTAATCTCATAATCAAAACATTATTAGTTAAAAACGTTTTGGAAGCTGTTCAATTTTCTTCCTGCTATTAACAGAGAACTGTGATTAATGCTAATCTCGAAAATAAACATCTTATAGAATTTAGTGATGATTATTAAATGATGTGATAAAACGCTGACTGTCACTAAGCTGACTTGCAAGTAACTATGTTGCTGCCACTGTCTCTCGCGACTCTTAACATTTTTTTACGAGTTATTCGAGGAGGTCACATATAGTGAACGACAAGGAATGAATGTTAAGACGAATGCAAGTTCATCTAATGCTACCGGCAAGCGTAGAAAAGGGCTATACCATAAAATATTTAACAATCTACTTGAGGAGAAAACATTTTCAAATATTTTCAGATGTGATGACATCATATCTGGAAGTTCTAAATTTCACCAGAGCATAATTGTAGAACTAGACGCAGTGAAAGGAATTAACATTTCATTAGAATCTAGCTCTAATGTTAAAGTGGAACAATTATAAATTATTTTTTTTCCTAAATGTTTCAATGGAATCGATTTAAGTTCACTAGATTGGTTGCTGGTAAAGTTAACAAAAATTGAAGAAAACATTGACAATTAATAAATAAATTGTACTTTTCACTAAAACTATCAGGAATTTACTGATTCATTAAATATGTTAAACATTTCATTTAATTATATGCCTTTAATAATTTTACACCAAAAAAAATAATTATGACTCGAAATTTATAGACCTCATTCATATAGACATTACTTCCGGAACTGTCGATGATGCTGCTTCCAGCAAACACTTGGAATGGTTAGATTGTAGAAAATCAGTAAAACTCTGATGAGGGTTTTTATCCGGTTGATGGCTGTAATGAATTTACCTTACATCCTGTGTAATCGTTAATATAGATATCATTGCCTTTTTAATTTTGATTAAGATAATTGCGTTACATCCTGTAGAGTAATTAATATAAACATAATTTTCCTTATGTTTAACTCAAATACCTCTTATAGTTTTATTAGTGCAGTTGAACAATTGCATTTATATTTAAATTACATACAGTTCATCCCAGGTTTAGCCTGAGAAAAAACGAGTCACTACTTCGGTTTAATACGTCTTACTTCGTGGTTATTTTACGGGTTTGCAACTTGAAGTACACTGAACACAGAAACACATTAATAATGAAAATTATGCATAATAAACCAGATAACTATTTAGATTTTATTCAATAGATTATTACAAAACTAAATTGAACTACTCTTCGAAAAGTTGTATTTTCGTAAAAATAAGAACAGCATGTAACTTAAGAAACAAGTTACTAAAATGCTATCACGTTCTACAATAATGCTTCGTTATTTTAAGTTTTAAATGACTTAAGTGAAATTACAAACATATTATTGACATTCTAGGGTTATTCGCTGCGAAAAATGTTAATTCTCATCGGAAGTATCGCTAAATCCCAACTTCACTATCACTAGAATCACTCTAACTTGTGGTTTGAATAATCAATGGCTCGGTTACAATGTCCATAAAAACTTCCTGTTCAACATACTCTGTTTCTATATTTTTTACTTTAGCACAAACTGAATTCCTTTATTCCACCATAATTGTAGCAAAACGTTCCTCTGCTAACCTTTAACACTATGCAATTTTTTTATAAAAAAATGTATAAACTGTCAAAATAACAATTAACCAAATTAAAAAGCTTATTTTACGTTTATCGAACACTGACTTCGCTCTTACCTCGGAGTGTACTAGGGGTATCTTAGCCTTCACTTTACATATGCGCAGTGAAACTTTTTCCCAGGTTAGCCGGATTAACTATACCTGTTCCCTGATTTAAGTTACCACAAAATATTATAGTCACTCTAAACAGCAAACACAATTGAATGTTATTTAAAATGTTTTATTTAAGGCCTCTCCTGTGTTTCGACGTTGGAAGATTTCAGTACGTGAAGGAACAGAGCAAACTTGTTTTTGCCGGCATTGTGCATGTATCGCTAGACCAAAATTATACTTTTCTAAATTTAAATATCACTTGTGTATCTTTAACAATGACTAAATTATTTATTGCCGATTATGCATATTGCTAGTCAGGGTCCTCCCTATTTTGGCTAATGCTTTAATTACTATTTCGTGGAACAAATTCTAAATTTATTATACTTAAGGAATAATCCAAGGCCTTCCGGGAAGAGGGGTCAGATTAAAATGGACAATATTGAATTCCAAATTTCCGAAAAAAGAAATCTATTTGATGCTGTTTTGGTTGTGAGTTAATTAAAAATATTTAATTCTGGCTGAACTTATAACTGATGAATCTCCTGGTGAGTTAATTCGTTTATTTATTTTACGAAAAATCTAATTGTGGCGCTAAATTTCCATTCTGCAATAAAGCCGCGCTTGCGCTGTTCCGTTTTTTTGTTGAACACAAGTTGTTCTTATCTATGTGGATGACCATGTAACTTATATTATCTTCATTTATCTATTGCTGTGTGCAATTGGTATCCTTGAGGGATATTCTATACTGATTATCCACAAAAGATTTATCTTACCTTAGAATTTATACAATTTGCTATTTTTGTATTGTTTCAAAACTAAAACTTCATGTCTGCCTCCCTATAATTAAGCAAATTTTTGACTAAATTAAGATTTTTCTAAATTGGATTTATTTTTAATTAATTCTCTTTGGCCTCTAAATTTACAAAAATTATTCACTCAAGATTATTTTTACTTTACTTGAATAAAATATCTATAAAAACAATGACAAATTATTGGAACCTATAATTAAGGTTATAAATTTTAAAATTCAATTTATCGAGTATAGCTTCCCTAAATTAGTTTCATTTATTTAATTGATGGAGGTTATGCTTAAATCTTTGTACCTAATATTTTTTTAAAATCCTTTTTTCGCCTTTTGCCAAGCAACACGTTTTGCATAGCTAAATAAATCAAAACATTTAATTCTTGTCGTTTGAGGTCTTCGAAGAATCTAGATTCCTCAGCTGCTTGACTGTGGCCATTACCATGATTGCTGCATACCTGCAACACTTCCAAGAAGCACAGTTGAGTCAAGGAGCGAAGGACTGGATATGTATTGTACATACATGTCCAGTCCTTCGTCTTAATTGTTATATGTATTGAATTACTTTATTTATTGAAAAAATTTTAAACAGTTCAATTATAAAAGTTATTATTGCATTTTCAACAACATGCTAAAATTATTTAATTATGATCAAAATGTCACAATTCTTTTACATATCCTGATTTTAGTTCATTCTTAACTATAAAAATTTTATTTATATCTGATGATGGGTTCAACAAGAACCCGAAACATGTTATATTTCCAAAATAAAAACTAATTGAACAACTTTTCATCTAGAATTTATTGAGAATTAAAGGCTTTGAGCATTAACCAATCAATCACCTTTATTCATAAAAAATTAAAGCTAGCCCAAAATAACATCAGTCAATTGATAATTAACAGCAGATCTCAGGCTATATGTCCTACAAATGATTCATTTTGACAAAAATAACCTAAGTATCAGAATGGCACTAAGTAAGTGATCGGTATATTTTAAATCAGATTTCATTTCTTCTTTGAAAATTATCTTTTCAAGAATTAGAATAAATGTATCATCGTCTTTACTAAATCTCTTTCTACGATTTCCAAACGTGTTTTTTCCAAATTTATTACCTATTTTTTCTTCTCCTAGGTTCCCCTTCGGTATTTTTTCTTCATTTTCAATATTAATATTTGTTTCATATTCCTTGTCCATAGCACTAGTAATTCCTTTTATGATAATCTCCGAAAAACCTAGAGCTTCAAATTAGGTGCATTGCCTTCCCTTAACTGCACGTAAACCGCTTCTATCGTTTTTCTTTTTCTAAATTCTGGTGTAATAGCTACGAACGCCCTTCTACTTTTCCTGAATAATAGCAACTAGAAAAAACAATTTAGTAGCATGACCAACACAATTATTTCTTGTTACATATATTTAAGTTAAGGTGCAACCATGACTGATCTTCATTTTAAGCATAACAGGACGAACTCCCCAACCCACCATTCATTTGAAAAATTCATATGGATCGTAAACAATCGACGTTGCATTAAGTTCTCGCGTAAACCCAACTTTTTCCAAGAACTGGCTAAATTTGATTCAGCAATATAACGAATCCCAGGATTCTTTACTATTTTACTAGGCTCTAATTGTACACCTTCTTTTTCCAAATACAGACGAATGTATTCATCTTTTGTATTATCGCCTAAATACCAAGAAGGCTGCCCAGAGCATGCTTGCTTTGCTTGAAGGAAATTGTCTATGTACTTGGAGAAGAGTCAACAGACTTCCTAACACGGCAATGCTGAACAGTCTCTTATTCCCATATCTCGTGCACTTCAAGGACCTTATACCCCCCTTTCTTACACTTTACATAATTTGTCGGCAACGAATGTCCCGGAAAATTTATGTTCACCCGTTGAATGTGTACAGTCTAACTGATTCATAGCAAGCGCACAAGTGCGGCATAAAATGAACCTAAGTTTATCAAGCATTCAATAAGGCAGAACAGTTTGGTACAAATCGTAAGGAAGTAAAACCGTACATTTAATAAAACCCTCGACTAATTTCAGGTCAATACCATGGCAATAATCTTTAAAATAAATTTTTTTCGGGTGACTCTTGGGACAATTACCATATTTATTCACAAACGGATAAAGAAAACAAACATCCAAGTATCTTATTTGTTTGTTTTCTTCTGCTTTATAATGTAGTTTAATAGCGTTTGTCCTGCTTCCCAAAAAGTTATCTCTTAATTTTAGACGCTCCATATAACTTTATTCATAATTATTTACAAATTCTGCTAATCCATTATTTTGTTTTATAAGACCCTAAGACCCCTGAAAGTGGATCCCCACATCTTTTTTAAATTGTGACCAGCTGAACGAATCCTGGCTGACGTGGCCTTTGTTTTCTCCCGGCGCATAAACATTATTACATCAACTTTACCAGATGCACGTTCACGTTTTAATCTACATAATATTTTTCGCAGCCGTAAAAGTAGCACCCGTGGAATTGATATACCGCATGATTCTATTCATCGTAGCTGTCAATCAGAATCCCTTCGAGTAATCTAACTTCCCTGTCATTACCCGCATGTTTAATATTGACACCTTCAGTATATTGCACCCATAAAATCCATTTCATTGCTGTACTCGACTATTTATCACCAGGTCTGTACCCTCCCGTTGGAACAATAGCGATTATAGATTTTTCAAGGAAGTGATGGAGGAATACAGGATTGCGTACCCCTGCAATTGTACAACTTTCCCTAAAGGGGTCAACATTGATTTTGGTCGTATAGTTTTGCCAAAAATCTATACACGCTTATCTTAAAATCGTTACAACTTGATCACAGTTTCTAACAGTAACCGCACCCATATTAAATACTGCGTTCCTTTCACGTTCGACGGCATGCCATTTCAAGAAGATGTTACGATCTTTAACTGATATATTATCGACACCATAATAGTATGACTCGGGAATTGGGCCTATATAATCACCATTGTTCAAAGTATTAAATAAATGCGGGAAATAGCGCTTAGTTTCAGGAAAATTGAAAGTAAAGTCAGCGGCATAAAATTTAGCGAATCAATAAATTTAATATTTCTTTATGCTTTATCATCTCACATAAATCTAAAATCTCATCGTACCCTTTCATATTGTGAGCAAGACATATAACTACGCAGTTTATCAGCGAATTTCGTAACATAATTCAAAAATGATTCTACTGGAGATCGGCTAAATATATGTTGGCGAGGTCCACGCCCTGTGTAAAAATTTTTAATATTGTCATTAGATAATGCATTCATCACATACATTTTGCGCAATTCATAAATTTACTTCGTGCAGAAAACTGTTTTCCTTACCATTAATAAGGGTCCCCTGACGATATTCTAGATCATAAAAAATAGATATGAACTTTTCCCCAATTTTTTTTGAATCTAAATTAGCTCGACTCATAAAACAAAAGTGCCATCATTGCAAACTTCGCAATATTTTAATCCACATTTATGTTTTCCTTTGCTGCCCACCCATACACTCTGCAAACAATGTTGACATCTTTTGAGAGAAATACATAAACCTTTTGAAATATGCATTGTAAAACAAGTGTTACCTCTAAATTCTCTTTTACACCCTTCACATTTAATATTAAAATTTTCTATGTTACAAGGGGCGTTATTGTGGAAACAAGAACATGCATATTTACGAACCTCGTGCCTGTTAGAATTATTAGTGCGGGTCGAAGTTGACGAAGTCAAAATCAGCCACAAACTGATATTCTAAATGGGTTATAGTAATTCCGTATGCCTAACATTGAAGTGGTTGTAAATGGGTCACAAGAGGCATTGTGTCTTTCGCAAGAAATTCAGCATTGCTCTGGAGTATTTTCTCGAGTGTTGTTGACATTACTTCTGATGAAAGCTGAGATGCGAGTCGAAAACTGAAACCATCAAGATGGTCGGAAATTCGATCATTTCGTAAAACCATTCCAGTTTTGTCTGTAGAATTAGCGCCAGCCGTCACTCTTGTTATGATTTCTTGTGAGACCTTCTAAAATGTACAAAATCATTAATTTTTCTTTTAAATAATGGTATTAAGCATAACTTTAACCACGTCACGGGGTCTTCTTTCATACCGTAATTTGAAAATATTATTGTGTAAACTAACCCCGAACTTATGAATTAGATTTGTGTCCTCGTTCAGAATTTCGACATACCTTTATTTTTGTTTTAGAAAATACATTATTAGTGATCAGATTTCTTTTTTTTTTTAATATTCACATACCTTTCGAATATTTGTAGTTGATTTTAACACAATATTTTGTAGTATGTGGACTTTATCTGTATTCCTTAAGTTAAAACCAGGTGGTACAATGTCGGAAGTTGAAAGCACTCCCCCAAAGAGTAATGATGGAATATCTCTAACACCCTAAATGAGATAACGTTATTATTATCGGTCATAAATGTAATATTAAATGTAATATAAAACGTAAAATAATATTTAAAAAATTAGTTTTAATTATAAAATTAATAATTAAAGAATTATTCACTTTGGCGGCATTTCGTAAGTTAAAATCAGGTGGTATAGCTTTATAAGTTGAAAGAAAGGCTTCTCCAAACGTCAGCGGTAAGATATCACTAACTATCTAAATGAAAACAAGAATGGTTTTAATACCGAGTATTAAGTGTAATAATATAGAGTTTAAAATAATATATAAAATTAGCTTTAATTAACAAATACAGTATTGTTTTTTTGGAAAATACATTTTTTTTAAATATTTTATAAACATTTCGAATGTTTGTAGCTGGTTTTAACATAATATTTTGTAGTATGCAGACTTAATCGGTATTCCTCTAGTTAAAACAAAATAGTACAGTATCTAAAGTTGAAGGCATTCCTCCTCCAAGGGTAATGATGGAATATCTCTAAATGAGATAACGTTATTATTATCGGTCATAAATGTAATATAAGACGTAAAATAATATTTAAAAATTAACTTTAATTATGAAATTAATAATTAAAGAAATACTTACTTTGGCAGCATTCTGTAAGTTAAAATCAGGTGTAACAGCTTTAGAAGTTGAAAGATCGCCTTCTCCAAACGTCAACGGTAAGATATCGCTAATAATCTAAATGAAAACAAGAATGGCTTTAATATAGGGAATTAACCATGATAGTATAGAACTTAAAAATAATCTTTTAAATTAGTTTTAATTAACAAATACAATTTGGAGTTTGCATCGGCTGAATGTGTTTTACCCCATACTGTCTACTAATTTATTCTGAAATAGAAACTAACTCAAATATGCAGAAGAAATAAAACTTTAAAGAATTTTTTTTATTGAATGTACTTACATCTTTTTGAGGATCTTGAATCGCCGCCACGATGCTGTTTAACTTTTCAAAACACTACAAAGGCACATTTTCATTTTCAAAAATAACGGATTGGACTATTTTGTCATAGATCGTAAAGATATCGATCTCTTTGCTAATTACACCCTCCACTTGCACTTAACTTTTTTATTAAACTTTCCATTTTTAATTTGGGATTTACAAATGAAAAATTTTATTACAACAAAGGACTTATGATTCAGAACGTAAAGACAAAATGAATGCGAATAAATTGTAATTTTCATATCACCAAATTTACTCATTAACATTCTTTTATATTAAAGAATTTGATTTTAATGTGAATTATGGTAATACAATATTTGACTGGTAAACTTGAATGTTAAGCAGACTACGGAATGATTTGTAGAAATGCAAAAAATATTTTAAAATTCTATTTTAATCAAAATTGCTAATGTTTTACGTTTGAAAAATGTTAAAGCATGGATTGATAAATTTTATTTTTAATAAAAATGTATTTATATGTGTAACTGGCATAGTTCCTTAATTACAACTGCTTTAAATTTTTTTTAATTACATTCGTTTTTGTTGTTATTAAGCTAGTAAGTATATATTTGATGTTTCAATTTCAAGAATGCTTTTAACTATTAATATTAAGCTAGCTAGCTATCTATGTATATTACAAGTTTAAACTCCATCTGTACAAACATTTTATTTATAAAAGTACTAAATTACACATAAGATTCAGCGAATATCAATATTTGAGAATTTTACTTAAAAACATTCTTTTTTTTTGCTTCAAAATAAATTGAAGCAGTAAATTTTTTGGCTTTCAAATGGTATTAGGGTGTTACACATTGATGTTAAACAACCTCACTGAAATTCTCTTTCCTTTTCTAGAATTGATTCTTATATTTTTTCACATTTTTGATTAAGTTAGGCAATTCGTTTAAAATGTTTGCCAATGTCATTTTTTAATTAATTAATTCTTGTGTGTGTAGGACATTTATTTTCAAGTTGTTGTTGATTGATTTCTTCCTTTAGTGCTTTACCTTCTAGAAAATAACATGATTTGAATATTGTTAATCTTTATATCCTAAAATATAAAAAGTGGAAAATGACATATTTTAGTATGTTTTGAAGTTTCTTTTTGGTGTTGTTAATTAACTTTTACCTACACTTACCTTTTTTAACCGCAATATCACAATCCATTTCTTAACTATTGTTGGCTGTATAATTTATAGTATGTTATAGTACGTAACGAGAGCATATTGCTTGTAACGATCAGAATATCAAGTTATGTTTACAAAACCCCAAACAAACTAACAATTTCGGAGTACACTATGTATACACCGGTTTGTATGAAGTGGGGCGAAGTGCCTTCTCAAATGTAAGCATAAAGAGCTCCACATCTTACGAATGCTAGAAAGTAATTAGAAAGTAAATAACATAATGAAGTCCACCAATAACGCATTTTATTTTAGCGAGTTACGATGTTCATTGTTTGATCAACACGCCTACATAGAAGAATGTTTGTCAAACACATTTTTTTTAAATAAATCGCTAGTATGAACTGTTTAACACCAAATGCGAGAGGGTATTATATTAACAACGAAGAGGATGTAGGTCTGCCGCCACCGGCGGTAATCTCCATAAAGAAATTTTTAGTTAACGATGCCGAACCTACTGTCGGAATATTTTTCAATTTTTCAACCTTTGAAAGAGGAAGAAGCAAAAAAAGAGATTATACATCTCACAACGTCGCCCGCTTCTCCAGAAACTGCAAAGGTGGCACAAATAAGTGATGATGATGATGAAGCAAGAGAAGATGAACTTGTAGAAGAAGAACAAGAAGAAGGAAACAACACGGTTGGAAATGTGTGGGATGGTGTCCCTGAGCTGCCTGCAGGTATA
>JAHWXV010757748.1:0-13071 GCA_024586415.1 Phrixothrix hirtus | reverse complement strand
ATATATATATATATATATATATATATATATAAGAGTCCAGTAATAAATTACCGTTCCTTAGTCTTCCTGCCCGTGTACTGTTTAGCGTCCATAACACTAGCATTCACAAGTGTAATAATATGCATTTTAAGTTTTTCAAAGTTATATTCGATAGATTTTGTTATATCTGCAAGCGACAGATCATCCTTATGCTTTACCTCCCTCCAGAACCCTGCCTGTAGGTTCCTTAGCTTTATTTCCATTTCGGCGATAATAGTTTTCAATATTTCTTCTAGCATGACATACATCTTTCCTTCTAAGTCACGTTTCACATCTACACCTGTAGAATGTATTAACTGTCGCATTGAGCTATCAAAATGCTTATAGATTGCGTCATACTCCTTTTTCATATTATTAATGCTCTGACTGATTGCATCAGTTACGTAAAGTTTATTTGCTGTATCCGAATCCTGAGCCGGTTTCGCTACATTAGCTAAAGTTTTATTTTGCAAGTCGAAATTGCGATCTTTAGTTAGTTTATATCCCACACCCGGTCCGCTCTTTATCGATATCCTAGATGCGATACCGTTTAAAATCCTACCAAAGTTGCCAATGCCCACTATGAAACTGCTCTAGAATGTAGTAGTACACTTGAATTTATTTTATAGCGATGGTTTTATTATAAAAGAGCTAGTCCTTTATATGTGCTCATTCTTTTGATATAGTCATCTCTTCATAAAGTTTTTCCAATATCGCCAATATTTCGTTTCGATGCGAAGTATGGCCGGCAAGCTTCTCGCTCCATAACAATTGCAACTGAGCGATTAGTTCATGCACGTTATTCCAAATCTTGTATTCAACGCGTTTAAAATTATCAAGTTTAAATAAACGACCTAGTCTGCCTCCTTTGTTCGACTTTCTCGATCTCTTGTTAGCGCCGCTGCTCTTTTTATGTAAGTACGACTTTGGTTTGTAAAATATTAGTTGAAGTTCCCTCGTTGTTACCACCGCTACTACTACTACTAGAACTAGAAGCAGGTCATAATGACGGTTGTATTCCCGAAATATCGGCCGCATGTGCCACAGTTATCTTCAATTGTTAATTTTGTTTCCTCGATTGGTCTAAAATGTCATATATATCTTCCAGTCGCCATAAGCTGTCTTTTGTTAATTGTTCCCGTTCTCTTGCTGCCTCGAATGCTGAATGCGTTAATGCAGACGTCGAATGAAGTATAGGCGAAGGTAAATTAAGAATGTCACTGCTAGGACTTGATGTTATCGATGGAGTGGTAAGCGACTTTAGAAAACTTGTCGGCGGTTCATCATCATCATCGTCATGCCTGGAGTAGTAGTTATCTTTGTCGTGTTTACCTACATCATGTATAAATTCATCCTTGTCATTCCCGCTAGCGCGTTCCGCGTTACTAGTAGCTGCATCTCGTTTATTAGGTGCCATCTCAGACTTCCGTTCAAGTTTAGCCACAATCGTGTTAACCGGTTTTATAATAGGACTATATTATCGCTCCACTAACTTTTCGGTTAGCAATTTATTTTTCCGTAAAGCCTTATATTTACGTTTGTCCACCATTCTTAAGCTGTGTTAGAGTTGCGTGGCAAATTCGTGATCGATCTGCTTTCTAAAAATTTGTAATATGACGGGGTACAAAATCAGGACCTTTTTCAGATGAAGGTGGTCGTGTATTATTGTTTTCACAGATAAGGATCCAATCCCCAGTTGTGCTACAATTACGGCGTAACGAGTTCTGTTATCTGCTTCTATAATCTTCTTCACGGCAGCAATGTTCTCCTCTGTGACAGCGGTAATCGGAGGGCCTGAGCCTTTCTTGTGATCCACTGCAGTTTTTCCACGTTCGAGTTCCTTGTACCATCTGTAAATTGTTGCCAAGGAAGGGGCTGGTCGGAAAATGTTAATTTTATACTTCTTGGTAGTCATACATACTTAAACCTTTCTTAAAGTCATAATAAATTATTGTGCAAGAATGTTCTCGTGTTAATCGCATTTATTCACTACGCTTGCGAGACTTACTACCCACTACCTACTACCTAACTACCTAACTACCGCTTTCAAATGTTATTTAAGATAAATTAGCAAATGAAGCGGCAAATGTCAAGTAAAGAGTTGCTCTGAAGGAAGTTATATTTTTTGTTTTTCATGGCCCACTTAATTTCTTCATTCTCAATAATAATGGCTTGTCCCTTGCACTTTATTGGCTTCTTAATGTCATTGTTTTTATAATTTTAATGTAATAATTGTTTAATTTTAAACCTACATTTATTGTTTTTCCTTCTCTAATTTAATGTTCAATTTATCCCAAAAATTAATATTAAAAACTTATATTACTTATTTTTAACTTTATCAAAAATATAGATGTGCAAGCACTTTATGGTCCCACAGGATATACACATACATATGTATGTATTAAATCATCCACGGTTTGTTTATGCAAAAAATCCATACGTAGCACAATATACCTACATATTTAAATACCTACTTAAAGCGTTACATATTTATAGTTACATTGGTTCTCCTATTTGTTTAGGTCTTTTATATTTGACAAAAAAAATGTTTGCATTATGTCAGCATGTCTTATAAATAATTTGTATCAATGAAATAGTACGCATCAATAGTCGAAATGCAGAAGATATTTCTTTTAAATTTTGTTTATTAGGCAAATGGGTTGTCACTTGCAAGAGGGTCATTTCTTGTTATTAAATTAAGTTGATTTAAAGTACTCTTTTGAGATTTATTTCTTCTCGTTCAATACAAGGATAATAATTCTACACATTTTAATTTCAAAATACATTCATACATTTTTTATGTAAGTAATATATTTGTATAGATGTATATAAAAATGAAAATAATTTTAATAGTAAACTGTAATGAGATCATATATTTACATGTTTATAAATGAGTTCTAGGAATAATCTAACATTAATTCTTTTGTGTGTTTACAACTTGTTACTTTCAGAAATCTGGTTTTATTGAAGGCCATCTACTGTTAAGTAGCGTTAGTGTTTAGAAAAATTGCATTTGCTATTTATTTCATGCGACATCTACAAATCCAAAGTCCAATGATTTTTTAGACCAAATTCATTAATGGCATCTAGATTTGCTAGACCTGAAATACAAAATTTTGGTGAAGTAAAATATCGATAAGGTTGTTCAACTAGTATATACCTAAACAATGCCCATACCAGCATTTAGCTGGGTATAGTCATCTCAGAATCGCGCCAATTTCAGCACTAATTCACTTGAATCCCCAGAAAAGCTTGTAGAAGCCATTTGCTGTGGACTCTAAATAACCCCTTTCTTTAACCGTAAAATTCCCATGTACCTAGAATATACGCAAACGCCCATATGGGGTCCTAGACGTATCCAACTTAAGTTATACATAGTTATTTCCTTTTCAGTATAATAAGGCAGTAATTTCTAAAAACGATGTTTATAATGTTTAATATGCATATATACAAAATTACAAGAACAAAAGGACATATTAAAACCTGCTAATACGGATATGTAGTGAGTAAATACAATAAAAAGTTTATAGTTCGGAATATAAAAGTGAAAACACTAATTCTATCAATAAGAATTATTTTTGGTTTATTTCGATGAAAGGCACTGCATACGTATTATATTCTCTTGCGTTTTTTTGCATAGTTCACACACAAACCTTTTATCACACCTTAGCTGGCATTGATAATATCTTGCACGTTTACTTACCATATTCATTTGCTCAACATGTTCAATACGAGCATTCAGGATAATTTTACCGTCTTTTAGTGCGTTTCCATATTTTTGAGAGCAAAATTATCTCCTAACTGTAATAGAATACAGCGTGGTCGCGCTAAACCCTGTTTTTTCCAATTGGAATCTTTTCAACGTATAAAACAAACGCATTCAAGGTACAAATACCTGTAGTGTTCATAAATACCCTGTCAGGCCATCTATATTCCTTCTACTGCAAGTATACTTCCTAATTAGTTTATCTGCATTATCAACACCGCCCTTGACCATGTTGTAATCTAATATCATATATGGTTTGTTTTCGTATTCTGGAGAAATTTTGTCATTATTATGTTGACTGGATAGTACGTGCAGAATTCCGTTTCTCATAGGAATGTATGACACGATTGCAAGGTCTCTGGTAAATGCAAACAACAATGACTGTATAGGTCTGGAGTAAAGTATCAGCTCTGTTAGCCTATCCGGTTTATTCTTCCGTACAGTGCCTAGTAAAGTGAAGTTATTCATTAACAGATAATTAGCCAACTGAGCGCTTGTAAGAAAGTTTTCCGTTGTAATTCTTCTCCAGTTACCATGATGTGACTGCACTAAATCGGACACAACATGATATCCTTGGTTCTTTTCTGATGAAGCCCCACGACGTTTTCCAGTATAGACTTGCAAATTATATAAATATGACGTTTTAACATTAGCAACCGCCAAATCTTTGATTCCATATTAACCAAGTGTTGTTTTTATGTATTGTCTGAGAGAGCATTTTTAACGGAAACAAGCTCATTGCTCATCGATAGTAATGTACTCATATGGTTCAAAAGCTTTTCTATAGTTACCAACGAACATGTCCCAAATAACTCTTATTACTACTAATTTGTCTTACTGTTTTCGTTCAAATCTAGTCGATTTGTCATCAAATCGTGCAAATGATAAAATTTCTGTAAAGCGAGTTCTAGACAAAGCAGGTGTAAAAAAATGATCCACATATGGAGGCACTAGTTTTCCATATTTCTCGCCTGCATTCTCTTCTACATCTTAATGAACCTGCTTTAATAAGGACACCAGGAAACAGTCAAATTCATCTCGTTAAAATTCTCTCCATTTTCTTTGTTTAGTTGAATTTTTTCGTGCCATGCATCAAAATATCTCGAAGTTTCTTGATTCGTATGAAAACATATAAGGTCCTCCATTTCCGCTATTAAAAACAAATTGAAAGTCTCTAAGATCGTACTGGAACTCTGATTGTATAGTTTACAGCCGAGACGTGCATTTGCTATGTTACTTCGTAGCCTCTTTCTTCCTGAAAAGCTGTGACTATTCCATTGCAAACCAAATTTTGCAATATACGTGCGACTTCTATATTATCTGACAAGATTTTCAATGTATGTGGGTTCTTCATCTAACTCCTTTGTACTTAAATTTCTAGGTTATCTTCCGTTTCTGAAGCACCTTTGACAACAAAGTCATATTCTTCCTCACTATTTCAGAATTCATCGCTGTTTGCAAATGTATCGCTACCGTACACTGCTTTAGAGTCTAATTCTGAATCACGTGCAATATTTTCAAGTCATCCTTGAGTTAGTGGCTTGCTTTTGTTATGAAAATTAATTTTTGTTATACTGTATCTATAACAGAAAACATAATTCCTCAAATAACTATTTTGTAACATAAATGCCAAATCGGAATTCTTGCATACCCCACCCAACTTTCTCATGTATAAATTTACAATACATCACAGGCAGAGTAGTAAATTGAATTATGTCACACAGTACACTGACAATTGTAAACCTAGCAGCATTGTTATCAATACGTTCAAATTAGCAAGATATCTGAGTAATTATATTGCTGAGATCCGTATAAGACCCCGCTTGGACATTGATAGGTTAAATATCAACAAATAATTAGAACGATATATAATTAAGCTCACCAATATGTCGTTGACCTAGCATAACTAAGTTTATAATAATTGACATATAAAGAAAATGGCTTCTTAAAAGTCACCACCATCATTCAGTACAGAAATTACTTGCACAACGTGCCGAATCTCAACATTGTATGAAAATTCCCAAGGGACACTCAAAGAGACCACATTTCTTCAATGACAACACTTCAAACTTTATAGTAAATCCTAATGGCATATTATGCCTTTAAGATATGGGAAAAATAATAATAATATGAGTAGTGATTTTACTGTCGAGCAAATTACATTAAATAGCAGGACAGTACATAAAATATGAATTACAAAAGAATATCAGTACAAGTGACATATCTTATAATAATACTAAGCAAAATATCGTAAACATAACATTATAGGGGACATGAGAAGAGTGCAACATTGATATACAGTTCAGGTAATTGAAATTTACGCAATAAATTATAGAGTACATTTAATTATATATTCATGCTATTAGCATTCTTAGTTGTAAGAGCAATGGGCTATCTTGACATTTGATTAGTTGTAGTAAAGCGTTTTTGGGATGTGTTACTAGATTTGCTATTCATTTCAAAAGCGTTGAAATAAATATAACACCAGTTTTGGTGAACTTATGTTATTGTTCATACCCTTCACTAAGAGTGTAGTCCTGAGTTTCTCTCTCGTAGCTAGTAGAGAAGTGAAACTGTCTGTTTCCGATGAGACAACTTCTCTTTTACCTTTTTTGGTGCCACATGTAACAACATTCAAGCTAATTTGTTGGAAAGTTGTTGCACCTATCGATATAAATAACCAAGAACCTTTCAAGTAAAACTTAGAACATTTATAAATATTTTTCTATGTTCTGCCATGCATCATTTTTCAAACAATATACATTTTAAATAATTAAATCGCTCCACACTGTACCAGTTAAAATATTGCAGCACCGTTATATCATAAATATTGTTGATAAAAGACGAAAAAGAAAAATAGGTGTACTATGGAGCGGTTTAGTTATCGATAATTCCTAATATAAAAATCCACATTTGATATGTTTGGACATATCCCAAATATATATGTGTGTAGCTCGCCCTTATCGAGGGGTTTTAAACATTTTGAAAGTAACTTGACTAATCTTTAACTTCACTATACTTGCTTAAGAAATAAAGGTAAAAAATAAAAACAATAGCTAACTTAAATACAGTAGAAACCACGGTTTCCAAAGATTGGAGGCAACTTAAACTTTACCTATACATTTTTTGCAACATATATTCTCACCAAACAATATAATTTAGATTCAAAGTTGTTTATATCAGTTTCAAGCTGCTTTAAAGCTAATTCTTTTGTTTCAAATGAATATAACTATCGAAAAGAGGTAAATCTTCATTTAAATGGAAGGCAACATTTTTCTATTCGTATAATTCAATCGGTTCACTGCTTCCATACAAACCTGAAAAATATATCAACCCAGCAAGAACGTTGAGGGATATTTTTAACCTCTAAAGCGACCTAGTAACCAATAAAGAAATGTTTGGATCCCTTAGGCTTTAGTTGTATACAACACATCCGAAGTTCATCAAAATCGGGGTAAACACCTCACACAAAAACGTTGTACATGTGACACAGCCATTAGTTAACTAAAATATAAATTATTCTTTATAGAAACTAGGTATGAGTTGTACTACTATTTGGGGAAAAACTCACAAACCTGAATTCCATCAATATCTAACTGATAGTAAATGGTTCTAAATGCATTTTATACAATTGAACCGAAGTCTCTATATATTCTTTATAATTAATTGTTAAGTGAATAGTTCTTTATAGAAATGTTGCTTCTAAATTAAAGCAATCCTATGCAATGATTGCTGATATTGCAGATTACACTAATAATTTCAATGCGATTAATAATTTACAAAATAATTATATTGGTTGAACATTAGTGTATGTTGTTCAGGTAGTTTTGTTTAGAAAGTGGAGCAAACTTCTAAAACCAAATATCACTTCTTTTAAGTACTTTTGAGTGTTAAGATAAATGTAGAGGATAAGAGAAGTAGATTGATTATTGGAACTTTAAGAGGAGAGTTTTTGGAAATATCCCACTAGATACCGCTACTAACAACACTTGAAGTATTGGTAGAATGTAAGTTACAACAGTAGAACTACTTTTGTCCATTAGATTATTATATAACTATAAAATTACTTTATCAAGTTTTTGTAGGATTACATTTTAATGTAATATTTTTCAGTATAGCTTTGCAATTGAAATATCTTTCAATTGACATTAATATAAATACTTAGAATAAACTTTATAGTCCTTGCATAGTATTATTTTATACAGATCTTTTCAAATGTGTAATAGGACTCTTATAATGTTTTAAAACTTTTATGGATATTTTGGTATGTTAGCATTCATATACAAATAACAATATTCTAACTGTGCTTTCGTACATAGATCCTCATCCATAAAACAAAACACTATTATTTTTAAAATCATCAACAATGGTTTATGCATCCTTAAGTATATCATTATTGTTTAATTTATCATTAAAATGTAAACACTCTCCAGACCTGTGGAAAATTGTATTGGTCTGTCCAATTTTAAAGCGTGGGAATACAACAAAGATCACTAATTATAGACCTATTTCAATTCCAACAAATTTTGCTAAATTATTTGAAATAATTTAAAACTTATGTTTAAATGGAAATCATAAATATCAGGGGTTCCACAAGAATTTGAACTGGAACTTTTGCTATTCACTATATTTGTAAATGACCTTACTAATGTCTTAAAGGTATCTACCCTATTTACTAGTGATCTCAAGATATTTTCAAAACTTATTAGAAAAGGATTATGATAATTTACAAAACGATAATTGGTGTCTTAAAAATAAATTATCTTTAAATTCA
Organism: Phrixothrix hirtus; assembly: GCA_024586415.1. Classification (NCBI taxonomy): domain Eukaryota; kingdom Metazoa; phylum Arthropoda; class Insecta; order Coleoptera; family Phengodidae; genus Phrixothrix; species Phrixothrix hirtus. The sequence goes on along the minus strand of JAHWXV010757748.1, from coordinate 4,513 downwards.
AATAAATGTAAGGGTAATAAAATATACAAGAAATAAAATACTATGAATCAATTACATTAACATTAAGCCTGAAACAACCCAACAATTAGTTCAATCAATGCCTAGACGCATGAAAGGTATCATTGAAATAAAGGGTGATCCCACAAAATATTGAAATATTAACTATACTCTACGTTTTACTTTCTCTTATCTATATGAAATATAGTATAGGGATAATCATATTTTCCGTTAAAACTTTGATGTTCAGTTTTTAGCGGAAATACACGCTTTCAAGTCCCCTGTTTCCGAAAAACATACTTTTAGAAATTGGTCTGTTTGTGTGTGTCTGTGTACGTGCAATTGTGTGTGTGCGTGAGTGCGTGAGTGCGTACGTGCGTGAGTGCGTACGTGCATGCGTGCGTGCATGCGCGCATGCGTGCTTGTGTGTGTGTGTGTGTGCGTGCGTGCTTGTGTTCGTGTGTGCGTGCATGCGTGCGTGCAATTTTTAGTTATTTTTCAATTTTCTCGAAATCCGCTATGACAATTGTTTTTTAAACTCGCCACGTTTCTTGCGCTTATAATTCTATATTACATGAATTAATTGATTTCACTGAAAAAATTCGTTGTAGTAAGTTATTGAGAAAAACCTATAGAGTTAAGCAAGGTTTGGTCTGGTCAGTAAGTTGGATGGTTGACCGTTCTAATTATGGCCCCCAAAATAGAAATAACATGTTTTAATGATGTGTGTGCATTAGTTGTATAGCTAGTTACTTTTTATTTAAATCTATAAATTATTTTGCTTTAAATAAGCTTAAAATTTAATTATAAAACTAGTACATGTATAATGGTTATTTACGTACCAGGTCAGTAAAGTGATTATTTATCGAACGAGTATGTGATTATGAGCCGAGTGAGCAAAGTGAGCGAGGCGAGTAACAGGCAAGTTCAATAAAGACGCTTTACTGAGGTAGTGCATACAAACTTTTATCGCAACGTTAAAAATTTATAATTTCAAAAAATGAAGGTAATTATAGTTCATAACATTTTATTATGACAAAGTAAACAGATAGAAAAATAACGACTCTCTGCAGTGCTCACGAATAATCGAGACCTATTGGTCTTTTGTTTAGTTTTATGAACAACCAGAATTGTTTCTTTGTGTTCTATGTTACTTACATTTAAATTCAAAAGTTCATCACTACGAAAAGCTTCAACAATGCCAAACACAATACAAATCTAGAATTATTATTTCATGCATAACAAATGGGTTGAAAAGCTTACATAAATTGCCTTCATTATCAAGTAGATTTCATTTGGAGCATTTAGTAAAAATTTAAGGATTTCTTTTTGTGAAAAAGGTTTAGAATTTTTTGGAATATGATTACTTCGTTTTTGTTTTAAAAGAGCCATACGTTTTTTGTGCTTACTAATGTCAACGTCATTTTTTGCTAACAGGGTTGCTTTCATCATGAAATAATTCGACCATATAGAAGAAGGAGACTACTTTTCAAATAAATCGGAAAAATACGCCAGTAAAACGGTTTCACAAATTTTGCATTTCCATGTTTTTTTGCGCCATTCCATGCATATGTCATACGGGCGATTGTATTTTTCGACTGATTCTTGTGGTAAAATTTCGAAAAGCGTCTCTAACAACTTCTGAATTTCACGCTCTTGAAGCCGTGACAGCGACTAACGATTTTTGTTTAATATCATACAGTCAAGGGTGTGTTAGTAAATCTTAGCGGCAAATAAACTGGTTGATTTTTGTAGTACTACAAAATGTTTGTTTACTTCCGAAAGTCGCTATGGTAATGCATAGCTCTTTTGCCGGTTGACAATAAAGGAAAATATAAATGGATGAATTACGAGGGCAGACTTTTATGTAATCGACCTAGCTTTGCAAATAACAAGTGATAATCACCATTTTTTGATGTCAACTTACCATAGCCTTTGTCGATTTAGTTCACAAGTTTTGTTCAAATCAGACAAAAATTGGAATTTCTGCAAAGGATAAAGTGTGAGAAAATGAATGAAGTAAAGCTTGAATTTAGAAGCGTTATAAAATCCTTAACAAAAGAGGGATATGGACCAAAAGTTATTTATGGAAGGATAATTGGCGTACATCAAGAAGGCATTGCTTCTTATTTTACAGTAAAATTTTGGTGTAAACAATTGCGATGGGGCAAAGAATCAATTCAAGATGATTCAAAATGTGGAAAGCTTGTGGAAGCACGAAGCATCGAAAACATTCAAAAAGTTGAAGATTTATATTTTAAATTTCTCTGATATTTATACCAATCGAGCATTTCACTCCGAAGCAGATCGAAAAAAGTAACAAAGTTTCAATCAACAGATTTATATTATTTTTTATTAAATTATTTAAATCAAATAGACAAATTTAAAGTGAATGTTTTATAGGAAATATTTTGGATTGAAAAAGTAACATTAACGGCTTATTACATTGATGAATACTCATATTATTAACATTGTTGTCACATAGCAGTGACGCATTTTCTAGGTAAAGCGTGTACCCGACAATTTCGACAATTTCATCCTACTTTGTTGCGAGTCATATAACAGTAACGGAAAATATTATTTTGAAATTCTCTATTTCAGTGCAAGTTCACCAATATCGCCGAGAAATGGAAACGTAAAGGGAATGCTTGTTTACGTTTTAGACAGTAGTGTTCACATGTGGTTGCACTTTACACTATCCGCTTATAAAGACTAAAAATAAATACATACATTATATACTGCACACAATGCATCCAGAATCTGAAGTTTACAAATAGCGCCTTCTATACATCACTAGCCAAAATTTCTTAAATATATAAGAACTATAGTGCACTAATTATTTTAGTTAAACTGAATACTCTTCAAGCCAATGCAAATGCCTGCGCCCTCTACTTGACAAGTTGGCAGCTAACCAACAATATCTTCATATACGCCATTATAGACGCCCCTCTTAAGTGTTACATTTTATGTATTTCACATAAGTGGTATACGATGCTAATCTTCTCATTATTTGTATTTAAAGCAATTATACTAAAAAGATATGAATTTAACTCTTGTTCATTGTAAATCATGCATATTACAGTACTAAAGTATGAATTTAATTTGGCGGTTCGCGGTTTTTAAAGTTAACATCTTATGCCACTGTTTACTTAATCGACATATTAATTCATTAAAATAAATTCGGTGCATATAATTTGAAATATAGTCTTCTTCATTTTGAGTAAACCAAGTGCTCCAGATTATATTGTTATTAGATTAAAAATTGTAATTGTAGGTTTAGGACCATTTACAAATGTGTAGTTGCCCAAAGTTAAATACTAGTATACATTCAATAGTACAAATAATATAGTCTATGACAGCTATGTAATTAAAAAGTTAGTTTTGTAATACTATTTAGTAGTTTTTAATTGTATAAAATGTTTACTTGAATATCCTATGCAAATAATAATTGAGAGAGTACAAAGAACGAAATAATATCCTAAAACAGCCTAATAATCAACAGATAATATAAATAGCCTTGATTATAACTTATTTGAGACTTTCCAACCATATTAATGTGTTGAGAATAGGTTACTGCCAGGGCTATGATTTATCACCAATAAGATACTTATGTAAAGAACGGTACACATTTTTAACGAGGGTACTTAAGCTTAAATTATTCAGTTGCACCCATGGATTCCAATAAGCTATAAACTTCTGGAAGCCATTTATAATTAGCATGTTCAACTTCACCTATACATTTTATACCTTCGTTTGCTTTGTCGTATTTATTCTATTACGATTTAATTTCCATTCCCAGGAAGAAGCAATTTCAAAAAAAATAAATCAGGTTAGTAAGACTAGAAACGGGTGTTTGTCATGTATTGGGTTTCGAAATTTACTAAACCGCCAATAAAGTGTACCCATTAAAACTAGAATGCAGGCAGTAAGCGCATCAGCTTATTTATAATGAGTTTTTCAATCTTATATATTAAAATGCCCTTAACCTTCCGATTGACGGGCTAGGTCTATCAGGCCCACATATAACAAATTTTTGTTATATTTTGGATGCAAATTGTTTAAATTCCTTTAACTTCTGTGTACCCCCTTATGTTTAACTGTAGCTGGGTCCATGCAATTTTAAATGTCTTGGCCAACACCACTTCAATACAATAGGGGTGTTGGGCCTGTCAGACCCAGCCCGTCAATTCGCGTATGTATTTTGCTTCATTATTGTTCCATATGTTTTTCAGAAAGCATAGTTTTATATTTAATGCACTCATTGAATAACGTGTGTTATTCCCCTTTCTATACATCACAATATAAGAGGATTTTTACTAGGCAGAAGTCTATAAATGGATACAGGAAAGTCCCCTTTACCTTTTCTAGTTATGTTTTTATAGGGGCATTCCTCTTAGCAATTTTCAAGTATATATATATATATATATATATATATATCAATGATACAGTATGGCAGAGCCATCTATTGTTTTCTTAGGAGTTTATATTGAAATAAATAAGTAGATTCCTCCTAATA
>JAHWXV010757741.1:0-10737 GCA_024586415.1 Phrixothrix hirtus | reverse complement strand
ACCGCAGGTATAAATGTACAGAGTGTAACAAAATAAGAATAGCAACTATTCTTAAACCGAAACAGTTTATAAACCACAGTTCACATCCTGAAGCTGCCTTATATATAAATTTTAAAATTGTAAATATCTTTAATAAGTTTTAGTAAGTTATCGTCGCAGCCAAGAAAGCCGTCCTGGACCTTCTCCGACTATAGAGCTAAACTCGAGGTATATGTAAAACTAGCTCAGCCCCGGCTGAGCACCTTACAACTCTTGTCAAAAAATGTCTCTCAACATGGCCCGGTAACGATTGCCGTCGACAGTCAAGGCGGCACCTTCATGATTTTCAAAAAAGTAGGGCCCGATTATCCGTCCTGTCCACATGGCACACCAAATTGTCACCTTTTTGAGACTGTCACGGAAGTTCTTGAAAGGGATGTGGATTTTTCTCTCCCCAGATGTGAGAAATCTGCTTGTTGACGAAGCCGTTTAGGTGGAAATGAGCCTCATCACTAAAGAGGATTTTGTTGTGGAATTTATCGTCAGCTTGTAGTTGTTCCAAGATCCATTTGGCAAAGTTTCTGCACTATCTATGATCGTTCAGCTGCAGCTGTTGAGTCAGCTCGATCTTGTAAGCATGAAGGTGTAAATCTTATCTCAGAATTCGCCGAAGGCTGCTGCAATGAAAGTTTACTTCCTGGCAACGATGTCGAATGGAGATGTTTGCTCGTGATGTCACGCCGTCCCTCATAGCTGCGATGTTTTCTGCCGATCTTTTGGGCCGATGACGGGTAAGATGCTTTTCATCTTTTAATGAAAACGCCCGCTCAAATTTTTTGATTAAATTTTCAATAGCAGGCCGCGACGGTCGATTATGCACGCCGAAATGATTACGTAACTTGCGAATTGTTACAGTAAAATTTTCGCCATTTCTGTAATGTTTTTAATAAAAGAAATACCAAATATGGCTGATCCAACAATTGACAGTCGAAAATGGCGCACGATTTGACATTTAAGTTCTTGCTGAGACGCCCTTTAGTTATCTTATTATTTCAACGTTACTTGCTTTAACTTCGGGTACCTTTTATACTTATCAAAAATAATATAAAGGATTTTGAATTACAGCCCTGAAAACGGTATTTCTGTTTATATTTATTTTGGTAGTCCTTTAGTGTTATACAAACTCGTAGTAACGTGGCATCGGCACAAAATCGGTATAGTAATCAAGCAGCATAGTTTGAAGTACGTATACAAATATGTTTATACCCCATAATTTAAAAAGCTTTGAAATTTAAGTTTATTTCTATATTTCAAACTTAAAATAAAGTTACGCTTACCAAACGCGACATCGAAATAGGTTTACTATATTTTAACGTTATGAAGGATATTTCTCTGCCTTTGTCTCCTTATTTCATTTCTTATGAAGAACCACGGATAACTTATGCAGCATAATTTATTTTCAATTCTTAAACGATATTGTTCGTGAATCGTCTTTTATTGTCTGGAAAATATCTAAAAAGCTAAGAATTGTTTCTTCGAAGGTTTTAACTTGCAAAGAAAATAGAATAACGGTCTAAGTGATTTATACTTGCTATCATGCAATATCTACATTTGATAATTTCTTGCTTTTACTACTGGCCACTATTTAGGATATTTTAGTATTAATTAAAGAGCTCTAAATAAAAACTAATGAATTGATTGAAAGCCTGCATATTTTATTAATTAGAACCTTTAAAGTTCGAGCGCGCAAAGGCTATATCCACCACAAACATTATACATTTTGTAGAATAATTCATCAATCTATTTTTAACGATTCAACACTTTTCATAATGTATAATAAAATTTACAACTAATAAAATCATAAACCAATATACCTAGATGGTATCATAACAGCCGCTCGACGATAAGGACAGGCACCCTGTCTAATTTAAAATTTTTGTTACATTAAGTACAAGCTTTCCATTATTCTAATCGATTTAATGTATTATATCTCGTTTGTGAAAAAGCTATTAGGGGTTTACCGGCTAAACATTTGCTTACCTCAATATTATAGAATTTAAGTCTCCTAACAATTAAATGATAACATTTTTAATAGGGGAAGGTTTCCCGTATTGTACTGACTCCTAAATCGTACCACCTCAATATTTCCAAATGTACGAGGGCGACACTATATATTTCTGAATACAAGGTAATAAAACATATTTAAACAAACAATATTTATAACTTATCAAAGTACTGTCCTGTACATTTCGCGCACGTTGACATCCTCTGAAACCATTCCGTAAAACAGGCAACCCAGGTTTCTTTGGAAATTGCGCTAACATGCTCTTAAAATGCATTTACAGCGTCCCCTGGTGTTGAAAAATGGATTCCACCTAATTTCTTCTTAATAGTTGGAAAGAAAAAGAAATCGCATGGAGCTAAATCGGAGCTGTAAGGTGGATGTGACATTAACTTGATCCCAGCAGATCAAAGAAACTCCGTTGTCAACTTTGCAGCATGTGCCGGAGCATTGTAATGATGCAGAACAATTTGTTTTTCTGCACTATTGAGAGCATAATCGGCAAGCAAATGGTAGCATACCAATCTACAGTAACTGTTTTCTTATTCTCAAGAGTAACGGAGCATATGTAACCAGTGCGACTAAAGAAAGAAGTAATCATTTCTTTAGCACAACTTTGTGATTGTTTCACTTTTGGGGGCAGCATTTCATTTTTAAACATCCATTGGGAAGATTGCTGCTTAGTTAATGGATCATAGCAGTAGATTCAGGTTTCGTCGCCTGTAATGATATTGTAAACTGCCTTAGCCGTACCTTCATGATAGCGTTCTAGATTTTCTAGGAACCAGTTGACCTTCGATTTTTTTGCTCTTCTGTTAAACGAAGTGGTATCCAGCGACAATACACTTTTTTCACACTTAAATGTGCTATCTTCAGTCATACGACGAACAGCATCAATGTGATTTGAAGTTGTTGCGGTAATCGGACGACATTCACGATTTTCATCCTCAAGCGATGATCTCCCCCGTTGGAAATCTTTATACCAATTAAACACGGTCATCAGACTTCGATCTTCTCTCGGAAATGCATTTTGCAAACGAGCGAATGATTCATTAAAAGTTAAACCCGAACGAAAATCATACAAAATCATGACACGAAAATGTTCTCGCGTCACTTCCATTTTAAGCTGAACTTTAACTTTTCAAAAAATTCTCACAACTTATCGAAACGAGATATTGACTTCAAATAAGGTACAACTTATTCGCAAACAATTAACACACTAAACTAACCTCAAATTTGTAAATAATTATTTGCAGTGTTGCCACATTCAGAAAGATACAGTGAGATCCTTGTATTGGCTTCATGCACCATCTAACTAGATCTAGAGCAGTGATTTATTTCTAAACTACAGTGTTCTGAAATTTATGCATGTAGGTTGAGGTGCAAACAGGTGGCGTTAATTATTGTGAAACATACTTGTTGGGTGTAAGTTCTGCTGTATTTTTAGTAAGGTATTTTACGTATTTCGTATGTATAGAAGGTTAAAATTTATTTTTATTATAAAATATAAATTATTGCCTACATTTTAAAATAAATTCCTGGTATAACCTCAAATTACGTTTTAAATAATTTCATATTGTTCGAAATATTAGCATGTTTCCTAATTTACCACCTAACGGTTGCATAGTGTGTACCGGTACAATTTAGGAACGTATTGATACTTGGTATTGTTACAGCATAAGTGGCAAAAAACAAAAGCAAAAATGTGGAGAGTGGGATTAGGAAAACATTACAAGTGTACAGATGGAGAAATACAGGACTTCAATGAAGTATGTAGTATGTACAGAATTTTCAAGCCAACATTTCTAATGCATCTAAAATCTAAAAATTTCATAGCAAATGACGAAACAAAATCGGTAGGTCGGTCCTCTGTTTTCAGCGATGTGCTTGAACAACAGCTAAAAGCACATCCTACAATTGGAAGAAATATTTTTGAGGTATCAACTGCAGATGTTTGAAAAGAAGTCTTCGAACTTGCGGAAAGAAATTCAATGAATCACATATTTAGTAAAACAACTAAGATGGCTGGCAAAAATGGTTCTATAGTACTATGACCCGTCACCTCAAACTTACTTTAAGACAACCCGAATCCACAACTATTGCAAGATGCAAAGGTTCCAACAGAGATAATGTATATGGATTTTTCGACATATTAGAGAACATAGTAGACGACTACTAACTTAATGGAACAAAAATATACAATGTGGACAAAACTGGGTTTTCTACTGCCTGAAAGAAGTGCAAGTAGATTATTGCAAGGAACTATAGCTAGTGGCGAGAGGGGAGTAAACACTACCATGGTTGTATGTGCCAATGCTTCAAGTCACTTCGTAGCTCTGATGATTATTTTTAAGCGAAAACAGATGTCTGAACTAGCCATGGGAGCACCAAAAGAATACCTGGTAGAAATTTCAGATAGTGGTTATATTAATTCTGACCTGTTTGTTGTATGGCTAAAACACTTTATCACAGCTGTTAAACCTGCAAAAGATGATAGAGTGCTCCTAGTACTTGATGGCCATACCACGCACTCACGGAATTTTAGAGCCATAGAACTAGTTAGAGAAAATGGAATTATTCTTCTGCAATTACCAAGACATACACATCACCATTTACAACCGCCTGACATGGCTGTTTTTAAACCTTTAGAAGTTTATTATAGTCAGGCTGTTGAAAATATTGATGAGACAACATCCTAGTTTAGCAGTTATGCAATTTCAAGTGGTTCAACTACTTGGAGAAGCCTGTGGTAAAGCAGCGTCAGTATATAATGCAATGAATGTATTTCGCAAATGTGGTATTTGGAGAGTCGATAGAAATAGCTTTATCGATTTTCATCCCGCAGACATGCTGTGTAGTGAGGAGAAAACAGACAATAATGCTGAGGAAGAAACAAATAAAACAGACGAAAATGGGGAAGAAACTGTTGTTCCAAATTTGCGGTCATCAACATCATCTGTTCTAAACGTTACCATAAGGATGTTCTTCCCCTTCCAACATCAACCAAAAGCACCAAAAAGAGAGATTAAGTAAACGTGCACAACAAGCTCACACCATATAAGGAAGAACTAGAAAATAAACAAAGCACACCACAGTTTAAGAAAATGGAAGTGTCGAAACGAAAACTCTGTTCTAAAGACGCAGAGACCTCACAACAGAAACGAAAAATAATTCAGAAACCAAAAATTAGGCCAAAAAATGATATTATTACTGAGATTATTGAAGAACAATGGTATTGCGGAATATGCCAAGAATGTGTTATAGAAGACATGATTCAGTTCCAAAGCTGCCAAACCTGGATCCATGAATTATGTGCAAATACGACACATGAAGTACATTTGAGATAACTATTTAGATACTGATTATTAGAAAGAGGCTATTTGAGGTTTTTTTTTGTATTTGCAAATAAACAATGTGTTGTACTTTAGGTATGTTCTTTACGTTTCAGTTAAAAATATTTTTATTTTAGTAACGTTCATTTGTTTGTATGCATTAATCTCTTATAGTATTCCTTATTTTTACTGCTTCGCTTCCTAGGCATAATTAAAGATATCAGGTGGTACAATTTAGGCAATGGGGTTCCTAAATCGTACCGCTTGTAGTGTTTTTCAAAAATGTGTTTGTTTAATGTAAACTATAACTATATTTTTCAAAAACATGTAATATTGAGAACAAAATGTCAAGGTAGTTATTAACAAAGTCTGAAAGCATTTTGTTCACAAATTTACTTTCTAAAAAATAAAATATTAAAAATATTACAATTTAGGAAACCATCCTCTATATGGGATGACCTACCTTGATACAATGTATGCTATTCCCATAATTGTGTATGTATTACGGATTGCGATTGCCTTTAAAGGTGTTGCGTTAGCTTTAGATTACGTGTGTATAATCCTCATCGCTCCTTTTCTGCTGAAATTCTTGAAAATTTTCAAAATTCTATGTTAAGTTATGGCTTAAAGACGTCATATACGATTTTAGTGGGCGACTTTAATATATACTAAATAAAAGTAGATGAAAACAGTACCCTTGACTTGACTGCCTTGGCACGGTCATTCGATTTGGTACAAATAATTAAGGAATCTACGAGCAATTATTCTCTTATTGATGACATTTTTGTAATAATCATCAGACATTTTACACGATTATAAATTATCTGACCACGAAACTATCCTATGGTAAATTAAAATTCAAAATTAAAGTATTCCAAAGATTTATAAAAGTCATCGTGATATCAAAAATATAAATGCGTCCCGATTTGAGCAAGATTTGAAATCAATGCCTTGGCGGAATATATACCACTGTTTTGATGTAGATAGTACAGTATATTCTGCAGCAAGAGTGAAATAAGGCATATTTTGCGCAAGTGGAAATTTGTCCCACGAGCACGTGCGGAATATACAATTTCAGGCTAGTTTGATTATATGCTACTTTTACAACTACAAATTAATTTTGTTCAACATTTTTCAAAACCACATATTTTGTAGTAGCTAAAACTTCCATTAGATGCCATCACTTGTTTTTATATTGTATTAGAGCGAAAATATTCCCTCGCGCTATTTTAGAATAGTATGTTTCCGTATTTGAAAACTGAATAAGAATACACATATTATCTAGTAGGAGTAGAAAAAATTATAATTTTTAAATGATTGCTTAATAAAGTAAAGCTGAGAAAAATAATGGTGCTTTGGTAAAATTCATAGGCACCTTTTTAAATAAAGAAAGTAGGCCAAAAGAATTTATTTTTTCGTAACAATCAATTTGATGTTACAGCATAACTTAAGTTCGGCCCTGTTCGCTTTTCATAATAATTAATTCAAGGTATAGATTGAATAGGTTTGTTTTGTTTTGTCACCTAGCATCATGGCCGATATGATATCATCGAAATTTGATCGTACGTTGTCATTTCTCTCAAGCACGCATTTTAAATTATTTTGATGTAAAATACTGCACAATTCTTTAGAGAAAATGATCAACCCTAACTTCTTCCTATTAATTTGATATTAACATCAAATTTTTCTTAAGATCAACATTAATTTATTTAAACAAAATTACATTTAGAACTTATTCAAAAATTGAATGTGCTTTACATGAGATATGGAGGTACCGCACAGAAATCTGCATTTTATTATGCAAATAACAGGAACAATCAACAAAACAGCGTCTTTTAAGCGATTATGTAAAATATTTTTTACGGGTTTAAAGAAGTTTGTCCATAAATGTTTACATTATGCCAAGCGGACTATAAAAATATTTGAAAAACTAGAAATAAATTTGGGTTTTAACAATTTAACATTGTAACATTAACAGAGAAACATTACTATCCGATGAAATTATAATATTCTGCTGGTTTGTGATGTACATTGAGACTATTCATTTAATACGCGAAATCAGAATAAATGACAAACGATTACAAAAAACTGTACTGTAGTTTGTTTCATTGCTAAGCGACGATGCCAGCTCAAAAAAAGGCAAAAATATAACCGTAACAGCGATCTAATTACCTTAAAAATTGTAATTTTTGCTTTATGGGAATAAAATTTACTTAAATAAATATTTTTTAAATTATGCTAATGCGCGTAGTAAGTGGTTCATAATTACATATGTTTCAAGCTTATATTCTATGTAATTTAATATTTTGAGATTTTAAACTTCTACATGCATTCATAAAGTAAAAGGAAAAATACCTATTTCAAGAAAACCATTTTCTTAGTAAAATAATAAGGTAAATTTTAGGTTAAGTTTATTTTATAGCGCTGCTTAGTGCAACATTTTGTGTTACATATTCTATTTTATTCTTTAATGGCGTTGTTGGGGTTTTAATGGAGTAACTGTCTTCATTATTATGGAATACTTATACTGCAGTTTTGAAAGTGTACAATTTGTTGCATTTTCAAAATAATTTTATAAGACATGTATAAAAGTCTTATTGGGTTTCTTCACGCCAACTAAGCAGCAGTTATAAATCAATTTACTTGTATAAGCTAAAATGTCATATAAGTGATTGTATAAACGTTACATAGCAATCCAATAATTGTTTGATAAGATATTTTATAACTGTAAACAATAATTCAGTTTATTTTTGTGATAGTTGGGTTTTTTAAACTCGCCACGTTTCTTGCGCCTGTAATGCTATATTACATGAACTAATTGATTTTTCTCAGAAATTTCGTTAAAGTGAGTTATTGAGAAAAACCCCTAGAGTTAAGCAAGTTTTTTTCTGGCATGTAACTTGCATGGGCGACCGTTGCAATTATGGTGCTGAAAATAAAGATGAATTAATATTTTAATGACTTGTATCCATTTTTTACATACTTAATTACTTTTTATTTAAATCTATAAATTATTTTTGTTTTAAATGTGCTCAAAATTTAATTATAAATCTCTTAGTACATGTGTAAAGGAAATTATGAATGGATCAATTATTTATGCTTTTAAATTAATGTTAAATTTTACAGTTTAGGTGTCTAGGAAATTTTTAGAAAAAAAATTGTTTTTAATTTTTAGTTACATTTTAAAATCTGTTTATTTAATCCCCAGATGAAGGGATAAACACTGATCCCGAAACGTCAGCCTTTAAATAAAAAATTTTTAACATCTTTTCTGTCTGGATAAAATACAGTATGACCCAAATTATGTTTTATGCAGTGATTGATAAAAAAAACTATATATATATACATATGTATATATATATATATATATATATATATATATATATATGTATGTATGTATGTGTGTATGTATATATATATATATATATATATATATATATACAGGGTGGCCCACCGAAAAGGATCCATCAAGGTGTAAGGCTTTGTGTGTGAAAATTTAAAAAAACGCTCGAACCAGTATACATTTATTTTTAAGGGGACATGTTTCCCCAATAATTTCATCCCTATAACTTCAGCATCTTAGCGGGGGCGACTTCTACCCTAATTTTTTTAACGGAAAGGGCTATGTTGCGATACAATAGTTGAAACAGCATTAAATTCTCTATAAAACGACGTTTAGTTTATTAAATTTGAGCTAGGGGTTACCGAGAAATTGAATTTTAAACATCTTGATACACCTCTGATAAGAATAATCATAAACAGGTATGTGTGGAAACAATTGCATTGATAGTTACAAATAACAATTGACAATTCATTTTATCTTTAGTCAAGTAATTTATCGTGATACTTCGTAAGTACTGTGCTATTATTTACTTTGCTTTTTGGTTCGATCGAGGTGTAAAGATGATTTATTCAATTGAGGAGAAAGTGGAAATTATTTCATTGTATTTTAAAGCAATGAATGTGCAAGATTAACGGCAACTTTGTTTAATGACAGGCATGCAGATAAAAACATCAGCCATCGTTATATCCTTTAATTAGTAGAAAAATTTCGACAAACTGGTTCATTCTCAAACAGAAAACGGGATATTGAAAATCGGGTGAGAAGTGACGTAGTAGAAGTAGCGGTTTTGGGTGAAGTTGCTATGAATCCTACATTAAGCACACGAAAAATGTCTGACCTAATTGGAATCTCGCGGACCACTATACAGAGTATTCTTATAGATAATAAATGGCATCAATATAAAATTCAACTTCTCCAAGAATTGAATGAAGATAATAATGACCGCCGTATACAATTTTGTGAATTAATGAGCCAACTAACTACGAATAAACCAAACTACCTTTTTAACGTTTGCTTTTCGGACGAATGTTCATTTTTTCTCAACGGTGCTGTTAATCGACGTAACTGTCGATACTGGTCCGATACGAACCCAATGGTCTACTACGTAGTTCACACTCAACATCCTCAAAAGTTAAACGTTTGGGCTGGGATTTTTGGCGATCATATAATAGGGCCATTATTCTTGGCAGGAAATTTTAATGGGGATGCATACCTAGACTTGTTAGAGAATATCGTTAACCCAACGCTGATGGACATTATAGAAAATGACTAACGTTATGATGAAAAAAACACAATATTTCAGCCACCTCATTACGCATTATCTATATGGAAATTTTTAGATGAGAGGTTTCCTGGTAAATGGATTGGAAGGAGGGGTGCTATCGAATGGCCCGCAAGATCACCCGATTTAAGTCCCCTTGATTTTTTTGTGTGGGCATCTTAAATCGAAAATTTATGCCCCTCAGCCTGAATCCTTAGAAGATTTACGGAACCGCATAATTAATGAATGCCAACGCCGGATGTTCTTCACATCGTCCGACAACATTTTCAACAGCTGCTGTACTATTGTATGGAGGTGAATGGCGGACATTTTCAACATTTAATAACATAATTGTTTTAATCAATTAACGTTTCTAAATTACTTGTTATTGTAAAGTTTAATAAAAAGTTTTAAAGTACTAATCAATTAAATTAAGTTGTTTCAAAATTCAATTGCTCGGTAACCCGTAGTTCAAATTTAAAAAAATAAACTTCGTTTTATAGAGAATTTAATGCTATTTCAAATGTTGTATCGCAATATAGCCGTTGTCGTTTAAAAAATTAGGGTAGAACTCGCCGCCGCTAAGGGGTTGAAGTTATAAGGATGAAATTATTGGGAAAACGTGTCCCGTTAAAAATAAATGTATACAGGTTCGGACGTTTTTTTAAATTTTCACACACAAAGCCGTACACCTTGATGGATCCTTTTCGGTGGGCCACCCTATATATATATATATATATATATATATATATATATATAT
>JAHWXV010757600.1:0-14363 GCA_024586415.1 Phrixothrix hirtus | reverse complement strand
TTTGCAATTAATTTTGAAGAAAAGTCTAAAGTTACATGTCATAATCAAAATATAAATAAAATTCCTTTTTCTTCGAATTTACAGTCGAAATTAAATAAACATAAAGATCTTAATATTTTAAGAAAGGCCTACAGTACTGATATATTAATTAAAGCTATAAAATTCTTAAAAAGGAGTGTGATATATTGATTATAATTGAGAAACAATATTATATAAACAAATTGATTTATAAATCAGTCAATAAATCTAAAACAATTTGGAAATTTATTAATTCAACTTTAGGTCGGGATAAAGTAAATTCATGCAATAAATTGATAATAAATAGAAAAATATTGAGTAATGATAATGACATTAGCAATGCTTTTGCTAAAAGTTTCACTAATACTGCTAAAACTACAATTGCATCACTTTATAAAGGACACCTTTTTGCAAAGTGTACACAAACCCCAAATACACCTGAAAGTTTTTTTCCGTTACCTACATGTGGATTTGAAGTTAAAAATGATATTGATAATTTCCGAAACAAACATTCCTGTGGATTTGATAACATATCTGTTGATATACTTAAACGCTGCTCAAAAATAATATCACCAATTTTAGCTGATATTATAAATACATCTTTTGAATTAGGTCAGTTTCCTGATTCTCTTAAATTGACGTCGGTTGTTCCAGCCTTTAAAAAAGGTGTCCGATAATTATCGTCCAATATCGGTTTTAAGTGTGTTTTCAAAGATCTTTGAAAAGGTGCTTCCAACAAGATTAACTAGTTTTTTGCCAAATACAATCTTCTTATCTAGGCGCAACCTAACTTTAGAGAAAATTACTCAACTGAGACTGCTACAGTTGATTTTATACAACACATATATCATCAAATGGATAACAATCAGATTGTTGTATCTATATTTTTTGATTTAAGCTGTACCTTTGATACTGTTGATCCATGTATTTTAGTCAGTAAATTAAATTCTTTGGGTATTAGGGATAAATCAAGTGATTGGATTATCTCAATTTTAAGTAAACGAAAACTATGTCAAGGTTAATATCACCAAATCGGATATTTTAGACATTGAATTCAGTACGCCTCAAGGAAGTACAATCGCACATTTAATTTTTTTACTTTATATTAACGATCTGCATGGTTATTTTCAAGACTGCAGCATTTACTTATGTATAACTGTTGTGGTTACAGGGCAAAACAGAAATGAAATTCATTCCAAATTAAACTCAGTGCTACAAATTTGATAATTGGTGCCGCATGAATCGTTTAGTCATTAATTATAATAAAACTCTTTATATGCAAATGCTTAATCTACATCGCCATTTGGCATCTTTTAACTTTTCCATAAAAAATGGTAACGTTTTTAGGTATTTTGGTAAACAGACACCTTTCATTCTCTGCACATATTAATTACATCTGCAGTAAAATTAACGCTGCATACTACGCGACAGTTAGTTAAAAAAATTCTTTCAATTTTAATAATTTATTAAAAGCTTTATTATGCAATGGTATTTCCAATAATAAATTATAATATGATTTCCTGGGGGCAATCTGCTGATATTTCTAGAGCTTTTTTTGCACAAAAAAGAATATTTAGATTAGACAGTCTTGTCGCAATACATCCAAACATATAAATTATTAACTACGCCTACTATCTATTTATTCAACTTGCTTATCTATGTACACAAACATAAAAATAAATTTAGTTTAAATTCCTGTATACACCAGCACAATACTCGCAATAAATTTAATTTTCATCTTTCGAAACATCAGCACGAATTTTATAAAAAGTCGCCAATGTATGCTGGTGAATACTTCTATAATTTTAAACAACAAACTCTAAAAATTTTTAAAAAGAAATTAAAGCAACTTATTGATAACTGCATTTACACCCTACGGCAAATTCACATATGCATAAATAAATTGTGTTATATTACTACTCTGACATACATGCTTGTTTCACAGATACTTTGGTTATGTATATTTATTTCTTTTTATCTGACAATGTCATTATTTCACTTATGAAACTTTATGACAATAAAGACATTATTATTATATTATTAAATTAATGAAGACTAATTAGGACAAGTTAGCTCTAGTGTGAGGATGAGATGTAAGTTCCGTTTATAGTAAATAATATTGCCATCGAGAGTTTCAGTTTTGTCTACATAAATTCACAAGAGAGGTAGTTTATTATAGTTGCAAATTCATGCGATATCGTTAAGAAACTAAGTCGGTTATATATTCAATTTTCTCTCAAAAACTTGCTTTAAAACTATTTATTCTCAGTCCCACTACTGACAAATAAGTTCTCGCAACACCCCTAGCTGCTCCATTGTTTACCTAAATAACTCGCTCACCTTCATAACAGTATTTCCAATGCCATATAGATCATAACACCACCACTACTAAAGATCATAGTACAACGAGACATCAATTTTTGCATAGTATCTTTGTAAAACCTGGATTACTTGCAACAGCTTTTACAGGCAAAACTAGATATAACGTATGTGGCAAGTAAAATCACGAGTGTTCAACCACGGCCGGCAAAGTTACCGTGGAGCGAGGCGTGGTTCGTCGGTACTTGCGAGGCTGAATACTGTTAGGTTAAGACGACGAAGTCGGTAAAAGGTGGGTGCCACTGTTCTCAAGTCGATACTACTACTAGGTAATGTTTGTGAAAACACCCTGTATGTCAAGATGTTAGTGACCTACCTGTGGAGTGGATACAGACACTCTAATGGTACTGCAGATACGGGATAAAAACTGAAAGAGAAGATATACTAAACTAAAAGTGCTCAATATTTATGAGGGCTCCTGTATATCGCGAAGTACTAATTTTATGATAAGATTGAGGGGAGAATCCCCCTATCTATACTTTATGGATCTAAATATCCTTAATTGGGAGAAAAGGAGAAAGTACTCTAAACCGTTTGACATGCCCTGTATATAGGAAGTGATGCAGAATGATTCACAAGAATTTCAATGTTGTTTACGAATTTAGGATGTAGTTTGCTTAAGATAGACTATTTATAGACAGGGGTCAGAATGACTAAATGACTAAATTTTAGATTATTATGCAAATTTTATATTTACTTTAAAACAAATGCTTTATCACTTTTCATTTATTCACAAGTTATGGAATCAGTTCTAAATTTATTTAACGCGCACTGTATAAATATTACTTCAGGTAAACTTTAGGTTATCAGTCGTAAAGAAAGAAAACACTGATTGAGCACAAAAACGTCATATAATGGACATTTAACCTGGACACATTTATACCTAAGTTTTGTTAAAGCGCAGTGATAAAATGTATATTCCTTAAAAAATTATCCTAACAATACAGACATTATCCCGTGCAAGCGAGATTCGCGCGTAACGTTTTTAGGAAGTCACAGTGAGTTTCCGGGTAAATGAAAACTCACTGATAAATTTAAAGGAGACGAATCTGGCGTACCTTGATGACACTTGTACGAGAAAACATATATTAAACATAGATAATTCAATGGGTATCCAGACTATTAAAGGTTTCATTAAACAATTTAAGTTACTATAGTACAATTGATATTTACAGAAAATTAGCTTGCAACAATCTACAAATATGTGAATTACCTTTGATAATCAAAAATGATCTTGTAGTTCGTGATAATTTACTTAAAAGCAAAGGTGACGGATCCCCTTCTTTTATATAGACAAAGATACGTGGATATCACTTACTATTTTGGTGTTTCTAATGTTGATAGACTTATGAGAAAAGTGTCCCAATTAATTGAAGACCCTACTCGGGTAGAAGTATACAGGAACGGTACCTGCCTAAACCTTGTCAAATTTAAAATCCCGAGTTATTTCTCGGAACCCACTTCGACACCATTGGCCTATTGGCTTAATAAACATTAACAAAGGCAGTTTCAGAATCAAAGCACTCTCGAAGATAACTCTTACTCTCCGCGAACTGTATCGCTTAAAGTCTGATAACTAACTATCTTTTTTGGTTTCTCACGAGAATTCTGTTATTGCATATCACGACCTCGAAAAATTAGCGTCTCGTTGCACAGTTAATTTTTAAACTAAGTTCTCGCACTATCATCTACATTAATTGTTTATACACTTGCTTATGTGGTTTACTCATGAGTCTGTAATATTCAAGTCACCCTGACGCGTGTGTTTATTTTTTCAACTGTTTATTCAAGCGACAAAGTTGAGCTCACTGTCTGTGAAAATTCAAAAATATAAAGTTCTTTTATCATCACACATTTTTACTTTGCATTTTTAAGATGAATAATTTGATATATTATACGAGGTGAAGCTAATTAATTTTCTGTTTTAATCTATTTATATCTTACGAAAATGACTTCTTAACTAATTCTAAATTAAATCCTACTTTAATTGAATTTCATAATTAAGTAATGTACATAGCAGTGCATATTTATTATATCATTATTACTTAAAATCTTACAAACCGCAGCAAGGGCTGACACAGCACTCATTTCTAGAATACTTAATTTGACACTATTTTATACCAGTAAAATGCTTTTTAAGACATGATTCAAACAAAGGTCACATGGCTCTAACTGTAAAACGGTTTTTGCATTTATACCTAACCAAATTACGTTATAAAGGTTTGAGTTGAGACCATTGCTTTCATAAATCTTATAGTAAATATGAGCTGGTTTCACATTTTTTATACTAAGAAGTTAAATAAGAAACCATATTTCACGATTAAAGGGCGACTTATTCGGTTAAAATATACCTGTCATGTACAAAATACAACGCAACACGATTTTAAACCTTTACCTATATTGTCATATCTGATTTGTACTGAATAGAATAACTTGAACGCTAAATTACACTTTTGATGAATTTTCAATCAATACATACTGTAGATATTGTTGTAATCTGTGAAATACATTTTATCAAACGTGGAATAAGTCTATATGTCAAAGTCAAAAATAAAAAATATCTACTCCATTTAAATTTGATATGGCACGCTACTACGCGTTTAAAAGTCTTTCATGTCTAAGCTAAACTACTCAAAAATGAAAGAATAATATTCATATTCATATTACTGTCTTTATCGAGCAATAGAACGTTTTATCCTCATAAGAATATATTTATGAATATTTCGTTCTTAATATTTGAAAAAATGTTTATATAACGACATGAAATAACTACAATAAATAGTAATAAATGAAATAAAATATCGTAACTCAACATTATGAAAAGTTAAACAATAATAATTTACAATAACTAATATGTCGTTGTACCTCCACAGACATCAATGACAGCTTGGCATCTTTGTGGCATACTTTCAATGCAGTTATAAATATGATCTTGTAGTATTTTCTGTCAAAAACTTATCAAATCTTCTGCAAGCTGTTGAATAGTGATTGGTCGAGGATGATGATTATCTAGTTGTCTCTGGAGAATATCCCATATGTGTTTGATAATATTTAAATCTGGTGAAAGCGACGGAAGTGCCAAATCATTAATTTCTTGCTCCATAATTACATCCTGAACAATACGAGCGCGATGTGACCTAACGATATCCCCCTGAAAAACAAAATTTTCTCGGCCAGCTTCAATACATGGACCAAAGTTAGGTCTTGGACTTATCGTTCGGTGATAAAATTTCTTTGAATGATATAAAGTCAATATGTCATCCAAAAGATGCACTTTTCCAAACCACAATACCGCAACGACCATAAGGAGTAATTGAGAGAGTATACTGTAACAACGTGCGATGCCCTGCAATACTGTACAGGAGAGCGGGAAAAGTTTGGACACAGGAAGACTTTGAACAGCTTTGAATTCGGTGCGCTTTTGATGTTACAGTCTACCTTTCTGCTTACATGTTGAGTGGTTCCTGTGTTGTTAAGTGCGTGCTCGAATTACTGGAATTAACGGCAGCAAAAGAATTTTATGAAAATTTACTTGTTTTGCTGTGGTTTAACGTAATGTTCACTGGATCAAGGGTAAGCTATAACTTTTCTGTTTAATGACAAATTAATTAGATATTTGCCAAGAGATGCAGCCTAAGATTATGGTTTTAGGTTATGTTATCAAAATGACGAAACAACTGCTTGGTAAATATATATTTATAAACATATGAGTGAAATTCAATTGGTGAGACGTTAGACAGTGTCCGAAGTCTTCCCACTTGCCAAAAATCTCCCCCTTTGTTTAATTAAGACATTTTCTGTGTTTTAAGTTAAAGCCATGAAGTAATTAATAATTATAGTACTTATTCGATGTTAAATATCAAAACAATTAGTTATAGGTAACTACATCACAGACTATATTTTTACTGCATCCTGATTACCTCCCAATTAGTCCAGTGCATTATACTTTAGTGATAATTGACTAAGTGCACATCTTCAGAAATACTTCAGAAATGCCAAAGACGTACAAAAAAGTAACTGACAGGCAGTATACAGCAGATGATATAAGATAAGCTATAATCGACGTTTTAGAGAATGGCATGAGTCTCCGACAAAGTGCAGATAAGAATTCCGTCAAGAAATAGAATTTGGGGAACTATTTAAAAAAGACAAAGAATAATGGGCTTAATAACATGACATTGATTCCAAATTTTCGCAAATCACAAATTTTCCCGACGAAAATGGAAAATGCCCTGGAAAAATATTTACTCAAATATTCCTCTATGTTCAGTATATTAACCCCTAACGCCAACGTTCCAGAAACTTAGCATATTAAGAAAATTGCAGGAAAGTAATGGTTTGGAGATTTCTTAAAACGACATCAAAATCGATCCACAAAGAAACCTGAAGCCACAAGTTTGGCAAGAATGACGAGTTTCAATCCCACAAATTTAAAGATCTTTCAAGAGAAACTCGAATCAGTTATTTCTCGCCATTCATTTACACCTGCTCAGATATTTGATTTGAACGAGGTAAATGGTATGACAAGTATTTTAGTACAAAAATTAAATTAAAATTTTCATTGAAATTTTTGTAGACCGGTATCACAACCGTCCAGAGAGTCCGAAAGATTGCCGGAAAGAAGGGTGAACATTAAATTGGCCAAGTAACACCACGCGGGAAAGGTGAGCTTATGACTCATGCTGAAGTTATCTCTGCATCATGAACAGCACTATCACCAGTGTGGATTTTTCCAAGAGTTCGTTTTGATGCAAAACGAATGATACAAGGAATTGCTAAAGATGGTCTACTGGGATTAGTTCATCCCGGTGGATGGATGACTAAAGACAACTTCGTAGCAGTCCTTAAACATGTTTTTAAAAATGTCAGATGTTCAGTTCAGAATAAAATACTGCTAGTAATGGACAATCATAAGTCCCATCTTTCTTTGCAAAGAATTGAGTATTGTCGATTAAATGGTATTATAATTCTAACTTTACCACCACATACCTCAAACAAATTGCAGCCCCTAGAGAGGACGGTGTTTAGTCCCTTCAAAACATTCTTTAACCATGGGGAAGATGCTTAGCTATTGAATCACTCAGATCAGACACTCCCGATTTACGACCTACCCTCAATATGTCTGAAGATTTGGGCTAGAGCAGCCACACTCGAGAACATGAAAGCAGGGTTTCGATGTACTGGCATAGCACCATTCGACTAAAATGTATTTAAAGAAGAAGACTTCCTTTCTTAATATGTTACGAATCGACCTACACCTTCAGATACTCCGCAACAGCCATCTATATCAGGGTTGGAGGTTGCCAATATATCAACACCAGGCGTTTCTCTAAATTCTAATCTTCAATCATTTATCTCACCTGAAGTTATTATACCCTAGCCAAAAGCTTCTGAAAGAAGGAATCCAACAAGAGGAAGGAAGCAGGACAAATGTATGATTGCTACAGATACCCTGGAAAGGAGGAAATCGAAATGAAACAAAATACAAAGAAACCTACTATCCAGAAAATAAATGCAAGTTCAGAAGAAAACGAAACAATCATTCACGATGATCCAATGATTTATGGCGATGAAGAAAATGAATATCTTGAAATAGAAAATTTGAGTAAAGGAAGTTACATAGTTGCAAAGGTTCATGGTAAAGCTAGTGTCCGAAATTATGTAGCAAAAATTGTCAAGAGTGACTGATGGATATGAGACACGTTTTCTAAAGCTGCACGTTGTATCTAATAGACTCACTTTAACAGATGAGGATCCAGATGTCGTATTCAGGCTTTCAAAGCCTATTAGTGACAGTAGACCACGATACCTAGATATAATATACTTTAATGTAAATTTGGTACAATTTAGTATACAGTAAACTAAAAGATGTTTTATTTTAGAAGCATTATGTTATTTTTTGTTTATATGCTCGAGTTCATACAAATAAATAAATCTTTTTCTTCTCAATTATTCATATTTATTTTATAACGTTCTAGATAAGAATATGCTAGATTCCCTCGTGTATAAATTATTTATATAACATCCGATTACTTTTCAAAGTCTCCCCCGCTTATGTCCAAACTCTCCCTGCAGGTGGGGAAAGTTTGAACGTTTTCAATGTTTTAATTTTTTGTAGTTTTCTTTTTTAATATGCTACATAAATTTATTTGTATTGTTGGGTTGTGACGCCCACATGGCTAATGATGACACATGTTATTTATGAAATCAGATTTACATGTCACGTAAAGCAAAACAAGACGTAAAAAATATCCGATCTCTCCCCGCTCTCCCCTGTACCTTCTGGCGACAACTATCACATTTTAGACAAAATCGTGACTCATCCATTTACAATATATCATTTCAAGGTACTTCTTGTTACCTTAACTCTGTTCAATTTTTGGCGAGGTTCTCGAAGGCCATGTATTTTAAATTATTTAAGAAAATTGTTAGTAAATTATTTCCTCTTTTAACATCTTCAGTATAATAATATAGTACATGACACCTTTCTAATTAAAATTTCATAAATGAAAGATTATAATTAATTATTTAAATGACTTTGATTCCATTTATAATATTAAATCTTAACCTAAATGATCTTGGTATTTTTAGTTATTTTTAATTGAGCTTTAGTTGAACTTGTGATTCAGATAAAATATCCCCTTTATAATGGACGTACTGAAATCACGTTTTTCTAGCCTGAAATTCGCAGTTGTTCAATTAATTTTTGTGCATTTCAGAGATTGAAATTCGCCTTAATATTTTAAGCTTTCTGATTATGTACTTTTGGTTAGTTTTGGAAGTTATGGATTATTTGCAACAAACCTCACGAGAAGCGATTACATTTCTTTTGTAAACATTATTCTTTAGTTCCTTTATTTATTCTTTTATAGAATGAAACTACCTTCTTGCGGAATTTATTCGTGTTATGTTTGTTTCCTTCCCTAGAAATGTATCTTATCGTTAATAATTCTGTCATGTAAATATAAGGGGTAAAATTTGTATACCTAGTTTGTTAAGTTAAATTTATTTAAGTTTTAATAACTGTTACAATTTATAACTTGAACAATGCAATTTTGTTAATAAATGTAGGCATCATCTTGCCGTTAAGCACATCCTATTTTTTACTAGACTTAAAGGAACTAGACTAGATTTTATTTCTACCAGCCTATTGGTTGCAGCGAGTTGCAATCAATATACCAAATCAGACCAAAACATCTATCATTTTTGTTTAAACACCATTGCTTAAAAGCATTTTGTTTTTTCACAGACCTAAAGGTCGCAATAAATTTGATACAATAATGCCTTTTTTCAAAATATAAGAAGCTATAAGTCCAATTTACTAAATAGATCCAGCAACCGTTAATTGTTACATATAAATATAGAATGATCATTTGTTTCACAACCAGAGCTTCAGAAATAGGCAACTCACTGGCACTGTACAATGTGTTGCCTATTTTTGAACTTTCAAGGGGAAAAGAACTATATTATTTGATAAAACTAACTTACTTAACTACAATGAAACACCAATAGCACAGGTATCTACATGTATTTCTTTATATATGTATATCTTAGTTAACAATTGATCGTATATAGGCTTCAAGCGACAATTTGTTGATTAGGTTTTTATGTAATAACCTGTGAGTACTGCACTTTTATCTTAACCCTTCACCAACAGCACGGAACTATCCTAAAGTTCCAACTTTAAATTGCAGTAAAGACTGCTCAAAAGCTCTTTACCCCTTTGTGAAAATATGTATAAATGCTTGTTTCAATTATGATACCATTAACTAGCATTTTCAACAATTCACTCTGCCACCTTAGAAAATTAACACGTTTAATTCTATAGCATTTTTAATAATCTAAAATACATACTGTCCATAAATACTACTTTTTGATGTAATTTTCGGCCACTGGCTGGTAACATGAAGATTTGCAATTAAAAACGCGATCACTCTTTTGAACAGCCCTCACATCCATGTACTTCTTACCTTGGCACTAATTAACATAGAAAAAGTAGACTTAAATTACATAATACGCTAATTATACTAAAGCTTTAATACATACACTACCAACAAGTACCGATTGATCATTAAATGTACAAAAAGGGAATATAACGAGTAATCACTCTTGCTAATTTTACACAGTAAAGCAAAACTAGGAATGTCCTACGGTCCCATTTTAAAAATATTCTTATTATAATTATTCAACTACTTATATGAGTAAAATAAAATTCTGCTTGGCGTATACCAAAACAATTAATTAAATGAACAGGAATGTATATACGTAATACTTATATGTACCAAGTTCTTAAAAAGCAATCGGTGCTCTTTGGTAAACTATTTATTTATGAATATTTAAAAACAACATTGAGGTAGTAACATGAAACACTCTTATAGTCTTTAATTAAATTTTGCAATTTGGTGAAACTACATACGATGAGACAGTTTCTCCAGAAAAATTACTAGGAGATTCCCTAGGTGCATATTCTCCAAATAGCTTTTTACGCAATGCATTTATGAATGTAGCTTTCAAAACAAATACACAAAATATAAATACGCCTAGAAATAAGAAAATTAATTACTTATATTTAAATAATAAAAAAAAATACCTTGTAAGCAGTTGAATGTATCAAAAATTATCTCAATTGCTTTGGCAGCACCTTTAGGATCCACTGGAATTAAGCAAGACGATATACTTTCAAATATCCAAGGTATTCCCATCACTAAGAACAGTTTTATGACGATTCTTAATCTGCAGCAAAACCTTCTTTAATCGTAAAGTCTCAGTAAACAAGTTAATTAATTTACCTTTCCTTATCTGCGTTGAGTATCTTTCTACATTCATTTTTCATCGTTTGCGAATCCTTCATCTTTTCAATTTCATTTTTAACTTTATAACAGTATAAAATAGTCAGTGTGAACAAAATTGAATTACAAATGCACAAGATAGCTATTGGTAAAATAAACCAAACCAAAAACGCAGCCAAATTAGTTGCTACAAAAATTTACCCTATAAAATCAAGAAATGTGAGCTTCAAAATGTATTTACCTTCTTCATAAAAGCAAGAAAATCCGCCAAGCGTAGGAATAAATGATTTCATTGATTTTGGTAGTGAGTGCTCAAAATGTTGCACTGTAAAAGCTGCTACTGTTATTATTAAAGGTACTGACCATGCATAAAGGCAATACCAAAGAAATTTTCTGCGTTCCGCTCGCTTCTGGTAAATACGTTGCGGTCTCATTGCCCTAAAACAAACAATCAAAATTATTAAAATAATTTCTATATTCTTAAAATTGACATTTCTGTACTTTTCGATTGACATCAAAATTTTAAGAAATAGCAGTATCAATTTTTTAATATTTAGCATATTACGAGAAATTGTTCGCAGTTTTCTTATTTTATTGAGTTAAAGTTAAGTATAAAATCTGAACAGCTGCATGTACCCTCATTTGAATTTCTTTAAGTAGATACAAAGTTTTAATCGGTTAATTACACTCTCTATCTTTACTTCAAATCTAGAGCAATAAGAATGCAAGATAATGGGAACTTCCGCTTTGTTTTGGGGTAACTAGGAAGAAAACAAACAGTAGCGAACGGTTTTTACCGCGATCGGCGTGCAGGATGAACATATAAAAAAACGCATCCCGGTAAAATAAGAAATAAAGGTCCGTAATAAATAAAAGTGCAGTGGTGAAAATTGCCTAATTACATAGGGAAACCGACAATTGTAATTAAGGTTGAAATTTAAAACAAAATAAGAAAATTAACACAACATAGGGCCAAGCCTGAGAATTGTTGCGTAATAGTGAAAAGTGGAACGATGGCAAATCAACGAGCACCAGAAAAGTATGGAAAAAAACATATCTAGAACGCACTCCTGTCAAAGTCATCTAGGGAAACATCAAGGAAGAGGTAGTAGAAATCTCACTAACCATCAGGACTACGAAGCTACGCTACGTAAAGGCAAAAACTGCCCAAATTATTCTGTGTTAAAACTGTATATAAAACTTTAAAACAAAATAATTAATTTGCCGGAAGAAGAGTTTAAAACTTTACGACTAAAACAAATTATCTAAGTCTACTATTTTCAACTCAAGCCTATACAAGATCTGTTAATTTCAATTTCGTATATTAAATTTGATAGTGTAGATTGTGTATGTATTTAATTTTTCATAACAGTATTGTCGACATTGATCCTTTGCAATTAACAAGGAGCTGCAGAATAGGTGTGATTAAAGTGGCATACATTTTATCTACGGGCTTCCCTAGGATACAATTTAAATGGGGATATTACAATTCTAACAATTGAGATAGTTTTAAAACCATAATTTGCTTTAAAATTAAATAAAATAAACACTAAAATATTCCGACTTGATTTGAAAAGGTAATTTTAACAAAACCATTGCTTTAATACGAACTAAATAAATTCAAATTTAACACACGTAATCTTATATTTTAAAAGCAATAAAAGTGAAGTAAATAAACTTTATAAGGCTATTTATATAGCAACGCTTCAGGCAGAAAACAAACACAGGTATTTATTTATAAAAAAGACTTCCATAACGTGGGACGATCAATTGCAGAAAATAACGTATTGAAGGACTGTGTGAAGTTAGCCCCCCTATTTGAAAAAGTTAAGGTTTTCTCTTTGTAAACGTTTGCCCATCGTTTGCCTACGAATGCCCCTTTGGAATTTTCGTTTGCCCCCGTTTAGTTTAAAAAATATAAGAGATTCAAGTCTGGGGGTGGGGGTAACTTCACACTAGCCCCCCCCCCACGCCCTTATCGAAAAAGTTACATTTTTTTAGTGTAAACGTTTGCCCATCGTTTGCCCACGAATGCCCCTTTGAAATTTTCGTTTGCTCCTATCTAATTTAAGAAATATAAGCAAAGTTCATACTAACCGCCCTCCAACCTTATTGCTAAATGTAAATAGTTTGTATTGTAAACGTTTGAGCTTTACAGTCTCACGTATGCCCCTTTGAAATTTTCATTTGTCACCGTCTAGTTTAGAAAATATAACCAATTCAATTTTCAACTAAATACGCATGAAGCTTCATTGGGTACATATAAAGGGACTAAACGTTCAGTTAGTTCTAGGACTGCAATAAAAGCAGTCAAATTATCTGAAAATTGTAGTGATAGTTTGGAATCTTCAGAGCAGCATTTACAAGAGCAAGAAAATTGAAGCGGGAAAAATAAAACAACACGAGCTGGTGAAAATTACCGAATTAGTTTGCCTAAAATGGAACAGTACTTAAGAGCCTGTCCAAATATAATGCACGATCGTCGAATACGCAAACAGAAGGATGCCATTATTCAAAATGGTAGTATGCTTGCTCCTGTAAGGATAAACAAAGCAAAAGTACAAGTTATGAGTACTTGCGCATTTGACGCACTTATAGAAGTCATGTCTAATGGATATTCAGACTACGTTACTTATCAAAGGCGAGTAGACCCTGAATTTTCAAATTTAGAAATTTTTCAATTAGTTACTGACTATACAGTGAACAGATCTACAAGCAAGTGGTACACCAAAAGAGCGCTTTGCTTGTCTAAAGCTCTTGAAAAGTCTCTTACAAGCACACTCGACTGTTCTTGTAACATATCTACCTTAATTACCAAGTTATTAAATGGAATACCAAGTTCAACTAACGAAATTAGTTGCAGAAAGTGTAAAATTAACTTTAAAACTATTAATCCAGTTCTAGTAATTGACTCACAGCCGTTATTAACTCAGGGATTGAAATCTGGTTTAGAGAGAAGCATTCAAAAGTATTTTTCAACAACTGATAAAAAAGTTTATTGTAGTTCTTGCAAAGGTGAAATTAAAGAACCGGGGGTGCACTCGCTAATTAATACAGAGCACCTGTTTGTAACTATACTTCAAACAGACCTCGACCCTTCGCAAATATCGTCCGAAATTTCTTTATCTAAGATACCACATACCATTGTGATACAGAACATGAAATATGTTTTAATCG
>JAHWXV010757598.1:0-12209 GCA_024586415.1 Phrixothrix hirtus | reverse complement strand
TGCACAATGCCCTACGATATCTCATTCGTTGAAATGCTACGCCGCCTTTACCCGAGCGGCCCGCGGCAGTCCAAGTTGTAAAGCTAAGTGGGATCACATTGAAGTTGTGCTCTCAGTGTTTTTATATTCGCTATAGTGTAAAGATGTTTGTTTCGGATTGTGCACCCCCAAGACATACCACTATGCGCCGCCGCTGCTAATTACTGACCTCCCTTCAACGGCTTCCAAAAGACATACGCAACTCTATTATTTGAATTGTATCCATTCGGTTAACGCATATTAATTTATATTAGTCTACTCAATTGTATTCAAATTGTATAATTAACTTAACTAATTGTGATAATTAAATTGTTATTGTTAGTTGATACAAAAAATTAGTACAACTGCGCATCGCAATTGTTTAACCTATCGATAACAGCTATCTTTGAATATCAGTCTGAAAAATATTCTGTTGATTACCTACTTGTAATTATTAAAATTGAAAAGCACTAGATCTTGTATGTTGGTTATTTAACCCATGATTCGCTTGTCAACCTAAGATTGAGCTGTCAGAGGTCATTGCCAAGTGGATGTTTAATAAACGAACATGAGGTTCACTGCAGCTTGTCTTTAATTAGTGAATGATGTAAGTTCTAATTACCATTGCTTTCCAATATGTACTCTAGTTATCATTGGAAATAACATGTAATTTATGTTACAATATGTGACTGCAGTCTATCATGGAATGAGTTATCTCCAATCCCAGTTTATCTTTGCATATTTGAATCATTGGGTTTTCCATAGATTCATCTTGAGCTTCTGCAATTTCAAAGAATCGAAGACTATTTAATCTGAAATTTTGCCCTAAATTTTCTTTAACTTACGTTTCTTCATTTTTAAGTGTCGATAGCTTCATTTGCGTTATAAATAACTTATTTTGAAAGACCTTGCGTTCTCTTTATAATTGTTCACTAACAAAGGTTTTGATTTTCTCGATTGTTATTAAGAAAAGTCGTAAAATTTAAGATTTTTTCAACAATTCCTTGAATCATCGCTTCTTCATTCTCAATAGAACAAGTTTTAGGTGGATCAGGCATTTTATTCTATTTGAGAACTATAAATTCGGAAATAAATATAGTAAGCGCAACAAATCGACACACAACTATACTAGTCGAATGCGCATATTGATCCGAGAATTTATTTCTGTTGACTGGCAAAATTCTAGATGCTTGAAAAGCACTTACAGCATCCCTGTTGTTACTGCTTTTGATTTTCCATACGCTTCAGCCACAAGTTTTACATATTGTGAAATTGCTTGTCAAACATGAGAACATAGCCATGAATCTTGAGCTTAGATGTAGTAATTTTGAAGTGGTTTAAAAAGTGCCACATCCAACAGCTGCAAGTGTTATGTGATGTGTGAAGATAACTGAAGAAGATGGCTGTAGTGTTCTTGGACATACTTCAATGCTTCTGGATTTTTGCTATGTTGAATAGCCACCTAGAAATAGAAGAACATGTTTATCAATACCTGACTTTATAAAATTTCAAGCAGTTTGCTCCACTTCAAAACTAATTCTGTATTCATATACCCTGTTTCAGCTATTTCACAACTACTACCGGCTGGAGCTCCTTTAGCAAGTTCTGGGGAATAACACTTTCTTTTAAATATTATCATAGGTTGAATGTACAGACCGGTAGTATTGATGCAACACATTACCATTGTATTAACTCCCCTTTCTCTACTTGCAATTTCATCTATTAGGCATTTTCCTTTTTTTTAACAATTTTTTGCATTTTCTTTTGCACTGTCGAATATCCCGATTCATCTATATATATTGAAAATTGTGTTTGCATTCATATTATATTTGTTGACTAATTATTTTTGTAACAAGTCGAAAATTCCATAACTTTCTACTCATTCAAACCTCGTGACCTTGCGAGCGAAGTAGGTTCTGGCCGTCTAAATGATAGTTCTGGATGTCTACTTATGAACCCATAAAACCACTTATTCCCCATAATACATTTGTTAATATTAATCTATGTTTCTCAGCTAGTTTTCTTAAACCATTTATAGAGAAACCAAAAACACCTCTTCAAATTTGAGAATGTAGTCAATCAAAATTAAATATACTCCTTCTTACGATTTTCTATATATTTTCTTTGTCTATTTTATTTGTACCTCTATATGTCTTAATTTGACTTATTTATTAGATCCTTTAGCATTTATTTAATCCTTTTTCGCTACTTTGATATGCTCTGATGGCCATTTCCATATCTTTTTCTGTCCAACAGCCATAATTTGCTCGTTTTATAAGAGACATTTTTTCTGAAATAAACTTTTAAATAATAGATATCTACAAGCCATTGTTTATTCAAAAAGGAAAAGGTTTTAGTAATTAAATGGTAATCCAAATTGATATTTAAATATAGCAAACGTGTTACACACACATTTCATATCTAGTTTTATAAATTGAACTGGTTCAATTTCAACAACCATGAGTGGTTCAATTAAGGAAACTTCACGCTAATAGAAAAATTATAATTTTAAAATTTTATTAGTCCTAATTATAATATAACATTTACATATGTCTTCAAATAGTACATAAATACAAGTTCAAAAGATGAGGTACTTACCACAGTATAATTTTGCACAAAACCTTATTTTATTACTTGAAATAATTAGATTAAAACATCTGAAAACACAAATTTGGTCATAAAAATAACATTTGATAACCAACAACTACAAAAATCGATAATAAAGTGAACTTGCAACATATTTCACATTTGGGCATAGAGATGTCATAAAAGTCATTTTTAGAAAATACATGAATGATTCAATTTAGATGGTTGTTCAAATTAGGCAACTATTACCATATACATTTTTATATGTAGTATTAATATAAATTTAAAGAGACTCCACGTCATTAAATTAAAATGAATAGTGTGTTTAGATTACCATTAATGAGCTCGTATAATTTACACTTTATTATTCCACTATATCTATATTAGATGTCTATAATCTGCCGATTCTGTCTTGAATTGTTGTACCATTACAAATGTTATAAACTGAAGAAGAAAATTGGCCAATCTCCAGTCATAGGTACTTTTTACTTAAGCTGTCAACCACATCACACATGCCAGTGCGATTGACTTTCAGGTAAACCACTTTTGCTGCAGATTGCTGCTATGCAATGACAAACTAACACTAGAAGCTCAACATTAATAAATGTTCTTATTAATAATTTATCAGATGATGAATTTAAATATTTCAATATTTTTACTCATATTTATACAATTATGGGTTTATCCATAAATA
Organism: Phrixothrix hirtus; assembly: GCA_024586415.1. Taxonomy (NCBI): domain Eukaryota; kingdom Metazoa; phylum Arthropoda; class Insecta; order Coleoptera; family Phengodidae; genus Phrixothrix; species Phrixothrix hirtus. Next base: position 8,911 of record JAHWXV010757598.1, on the reverse strand, counting down.
AACTAAACGGAAGAGATAAGATGATACAAAACTATCGTTGGGATGTTCCATATACAAAGTTCACCAACCAATTGAAAAAAGGTTTTCATTTTTTTATATGTTCATGATTTATATGATATAATGACATAATAGTTGCAATATAATCAAATTTTTTGAAATTAAGTTTTCTATTATATTAAGTAGCATAACAAGGAAGAATGTTTTACGAAAACAATCCAGAAATACATTTTAAATCAAAATGATTTTTCTTGTAATTTAATTACACCTAATTTAAATAAAAAATAACTTTAATTGAAGTATAAAGCACGCTACTACAAAAATTATTACATTAAATTTGATAAAACTTTACTAAAACACAAACTAGATATGAAAATTATAGTTTGGCATCCAGCAGTAAAGGAATCAACAAAGAACTTGTTAAAGCTGCTTTACACATGGCAGGTTTTAAACGCTGCGATCTGATGTAATTTGCAGTGCTGAAGATAATCATGTAATATAAGGACTGTTTAACAAGTAAGATACTTTGAAAAAAAATGGCATCATTGCTACCGCGATGAGTATAATGTTGACTTCCGCCATCTTTAAAAAAGTTGCTGTCAAATTTTCTTGCGAATCCATCAGGTATCTTATGTTTCACAGTTGTTTAAAGCAAACAAGTTGATGTTATTTTGTAAGTAATGAGAAAAAGAAACTTGGTGTGTTAATTAAACATTGTTCTTTACGCTGAAACACCATTGAAGAAAAATTATAGGAATAATATGACGAATCTTCTCCGTCATGTGGAGTCATTTATAAATAGTATACGACCTTCAAGAGTGGGTTGTATGGGAACAACCGAACGAGTGGTGCCTTTATTTAGAGTGACTTCCAGAAATTACTAAGAAACTCCATAAGATGATCATGAGCAGCCGCCATTTGAAAGTTCCTGCGATAACTAATGCCATAGACATTTCAACTAAATGGGTAGTCAATATTTTGTCTGAACATTAGAATATACTAAAGTTGACAGCAAGATGGTTACCGTGTTTGCTTACTATGCATCAAATGCGAACCCATGCTCAATTTTTAAATAAGTGTTTGTTTAAATTAAAACATATTCCAACTGATTTTGTTCATTGATATGTCACGGTGGATAAATCATAGATTCACCATTACAATCTTGAAATGAATGAATGGTTTAAACAGTGAATCGAAGCTGATGTATCAAAGAAGGCAAAACTGTTTTTTCAGGCAATAAAATTATGGCCATGATTTTTTTGGGATAACAATACCGTAATCCTTATTGACTATTTACAGAAGGGAAGTACAATATATGAACAATATTATGTCGTCACTGACCTGTTTCGATGCCGAATTGACTAAAAGACGGCTAGCAAGAAAGTGCTGTTCTATCAAGATCATGTACTATCTCTACCGTTGAAACCGCTAAATTGATTTAATTATGCTATGAATCGTTGCCTCAGCATTTTGCTCCTAAATCTGCAAAAAGGACTCGGCAAAAACACATCCAAGACAAATATGGAAGTGATAGCGGAAACGGATGCCTATTTTGCTGAGTTGTGGAAAAATTACTTTTTAAACAGTTTAAAAAAGTTGTAAAGTCACTGGACTATGTCATAACGTTTCAATAGAAAGAAATAGATATTATCTATCTTAAATGAAAAACATATAAATAAGTCGATTTTGCTTAGAACACGATAAAAAGATGTGGAATGTAAAAGCGGTTCAGACCATCATGCGCACCCTGAAGCTAATGGAAAACTATTTTCATTCATATAAAGCACCCTGGAAAAAACGCCAATATTCCGTTAAAGATACTGCATATGTACACTGCGCTTAAATAAAGCGGAACTAATTGTGACAACATCCTGAAGAGGGCCTGGCTTCACTTGAAAGTGAAAGTTCTAATTTAGTACTATTTTTTTTTAATTTTTAAATTAAGACTTAACAAGCAATATGATACAAATAAAAAATACTGGAAAAAAACAATGAAAAACTCAATTTAATCAGTTTAATCTAGGAAGAACCGAGTACTTTTATATATTTTATATCATGAATAAAACAGAATTAGACCACAGTTTGCTATGAAATGGCTTCAACACTTAGAGAACTCAGTATTAGTGATAGATAGAAGATACGGGTCATTTTATTATTTAAATATGGAAAAATTGTATATCAATTTGAAAAGTAAGTTGGAAAACCACATATCACTGATCAAAGGAAAAGGCACTAAAGTGCGTATATATTTCTTGTTAAATACCAAATTTTCGTACAATACAACTCTCACAGTCATATTTTCGGTGATGATTGTCACCGTTAACTACCACTGGTGGAACGGTGTACTCCTATTATCTGTTCTGTGAATATACCACTCGTTAAGAACATGGTAAACAAAACAAACGAATTCAATACAAATGTATTCCGTACCATCCATTATGATCTCTTAATTCACTATATAATATTTTAAATTGGCCCTCATTTAGATTAGATAACTGGATAAATCTCGTTTCTGTGTCGTCATTACCTTTGGAGTAACACTAGGAAAAGTAAAGTTTCCTAATTAATAAAATTATTAAACTTAATGAGATCATGATAGTTGTCAACAACGGCGATTGTCGTTGCTTTCTACGATAGACGAGCATTATTGGACATCAAATTAAACGACCACTTAATTCAGATATAAGTGCATTTAAATTTAGCAACAAGTTATTGTTCTTGTGAGTTTAAGTTTGGGATCCTGAAGTGAGAAGTTTATAATAATATCTTTCTATAGTTTGGTGGTATCTTGTTTGTTTGGTGGCTGAGGCTTCGGGATACAGAAATTCTCTTGGCCCTCTTGGACTAGAACCATTATATAATCATTTCGCTATGCCTACTATAATTCTGCCGAATCTGCAGGAGTTCCACTGCCATTGACACAGGACCTATGATTTTACTTCCTTATCCGAGAAGAAGGAATGTTTTTTAAATTTTTCTCCACTGAAAAATTTACAGACCTCGATCGGGTTTGAACCCATGTCCCTTGGGTGTAGAGGCAAACATGCTAACCACTAGACGAGTCGGGGTCAGCCTGATGGTGTCTTACAAGCAATTGATTAATTAAAATCTAATCACGGCTATAAAGCAAAACAAATTTCTAATCTGCACACATTGCATTGGTTTGTAACAAACAATTTTAAATTTGATTTTTGCAGCATCTGCTTATAATAAAATAATTATTTTGTAGCATTTTTTTACATCGTCGCCGGTATTATTCATCGCTGTAATGAGCTGTAAATGTTCCTTTTATAGCCCAAAATATTTCTTACATTAATTTTAAATTTGTCTATTTAATTATAATTGAACAAAAAATAATATAAATCGGTTGATCGAAACTTTCTTGCATTTTTCTGATTTGCGTCAGAATGGAATGCTCTTTCTATTTAATATTTAATATTCTACAGGTGTAATAAATTAACATAATTCGGTTTTTCTTAATTTTTAGGGCTTTGACATCGTTACCATGCCACCCTGTTACAGGGAGAATTGGTAGCAATAATTGTAGCTAAGGGTGGTGCACAGTCTCATACACCGAATTTGAAGGCTTTAAATTTGCTGAAGGCAATTCAATAATCAAAGCAATAATAAACTCAGATCATGAACTTTTTATTTACAAATTTATTTGATTATATACATTTGTACAGTGATGTATTGTGACGTCTCTTTTGTTATTTCCTAGTTGATTTTGCAGTTTTAGCGCTTTAGCATTCTACTTAAAACGCAATTGTAACAGTTTTAATTTGTATAAAATTATAACATATTTTCAGATTCTTATGATTGGCCAATTTTATCTTATTTTGAATTGCAGATATTAATTCTTAAATATTATACCTACATTGTGTTTTAGTTTTACCTCTTAATCATATATATTGAATCATTCTACATTTAAATAATGCAGGGTGTTCTCAAAATAAGTGATACCACACAGACTGTGGGTACTTTATGACCTGTAGAACAAAATTTGTTTATAAAATTTTTTTCAAAACCGTCCAACCCTAACATGCACCCACGCTGTGTTGCATAGTAATATCATTGTCCTTGATATATACTGCTCATCGGTATATCATGAAGTATAAAACATATGTTTGTTTCTGAAAATACATATTTATTCCAGAAGATAAAATTAAAAGGGTTTTATTTTACCTGAGATATTTTAGAATAGCGCTTCTCAATCTCTGATTAACAAATTTAACAGGTAATTGAAAAATTTAAAAATAGTTTTTGCAAAGTAAATAAATGAATAAAAAATGTATTTTCCAGTTAATTGTTTTGTTTACAATAGTAATATTTAGGGAATAATATTGTTACTGGTCAGCATAAAAAAATCAATTATTTTGTTTTGTAATATTTCCATCAAACACGCTACCAATTTTAAAAGAAAATGAATTGTCTTAATTTCACGTTTGACATTTAAGATGAAACAAGTTAAAATCTTATGTTTTTAACAAATAATTTTGGTAGCAAACAATCAATACCTGTTTTAAAATTAAATCTTAAATTGTAACAACGAACTTAAATTGTTTTGTTATTTTAAGGAGAGTAAATAAGGCCAAAAAATTATGTCATATTACTACAAGTACGCCCTAAATAAATATTGCGTGCTTTTATAAGTATATTAAATTACAGTAGTACATTTTTACTATGGTTCAATCCATATTCCCTTTTATTTGGTAGAGACGATTGTATTTAGAGCAAATTATATCATTTAAATTTTCAAAATTTAAAAATCATTTTAAAAAAATATTTATAAGAAAATTTTGTTCTACAGATCATAACGTACCCACAGTTTGTGTGGTGTTACTTATTTATAGGAGACCCTGTATAATGAACTCGTTGACTGGTTATTTCAGCATAGTTAAATATGTCCATTGCTGACTACGTGTTACATAGTTGTCTGTTCTGAAATGCTAGAATTGCATTATTGACATTAAATTGTTGAAATCTTATCATATGGTCTGTTTTACTTAAGGAAATCCCTATCTTAACTATTATTTAAATTATACCCTTAAAGTAATCCTGTCAAGATTAAATTGAATCTTAGCATATTCAACTAACATAACTTATTCCTGTTATTTATAAGTCTAAATATTACATATCATGTTAACTTATTGAATTTTAAATATTCTATTTAATGTCTAGGTTTCGGTAATTTCGTTTTTGGCAGAAATTCGGGATCTACGGATGTTCGCTGAATTGGAATGCTTGCATTTCCATTTGTGCAGCCTTTTTTAGTGGTTGGTGTTTGTGCTTCTTCCATTGTCTGTACCATCTGTGTCCAATCCATAATGCAATTACTGCAATAGCTGCAATGGTAACCATTATCCTGCTGGTGATACCCGAATAATGGTGAATTTGCTTCTGGATGTGTGGTTGTAGTTTCACTTTCTTGTTCTTGTTTTCATTAATGTATGTTTGCGTAGTTTTAAATATAGTGTTTTATTTAATGCTGACTGTTTTATGCATGACCATCAATGCTATGTTTATGTTTATTGGTTTTACATATATAGCTTTTATTGTTCAGTATTTGCAGTCTTGCTGTTATGATGACTTCCTTTGTTTTTATTTGATACTGTTGGGATAGGTGAAAAATGCCTGTGAGATTTAATGTCACATCTTCCTGGAATTCCTCACAAATTACGGCCACCCTTCAAAGGTCTGGGGTTATGAATAACCACGTATTAGTCATTTATAATTCTTTTCAAAGTGTTTTTATGACTGAATTGTTGCAATTCACACCATTCTTTCTGTTCTTTCATAGATTTAATCTATACTGCATAGTGGCATTCTTTGATGTTGTTGACTATTTGTGGTGTTGATAAGAATTTATTTTTACTGATCTTTATCTAATAGTTTTTCTTCCTATGTACTTATTTTAAAGTATAATTAATTATCATAAACAAGTACTATTGGTTCTTTATTTACTTTAAGCCTAACAAATGTGCCTTGCTTTTTTTGGTATAGTATAGGTGTTTTAATAACTGTAAATTCTCTAATTTCTGTTAGTATAAAATATCCTTGTACCTTTATTTTTATTTTGTTGCTTCTTACTGACATTCTTAACATATGTGTGGTTAATATTTTGATGTGTTTGTCAGTTTCTGATTTGCTTTGTTTACTATATTATGCACTTTAGCTAGATATGTGAAATTGTAGAAGTTACAGTGTCCTAACTTTATATTAAGTATGTGTTATAAACTTGTGCAATTCTTCACATAATTTATTGCCATTTATATTGTTAAAATTTTTATTTATGTATGTTCTTGAATTGCGTTGTACCACTTGTGTATTTCATTAACAGCATTTATGCATTGTTTTATGTGTTTATTGAAGTTTTCTAATTTCCTTTCCATTTCCAAAACTCAAATTTCCATCTTGTTGGTATATCAGTATTTTCCGATTTTGTGGATTCCATTGTTGGGTCTGGTGTGTCAAGAATTTGTATCTCATTTGCTATTTTGTATAATGGTCTTGAGTTTAGGCAGACCTTGATTTGTATTGTAAGAGTTGTTAACTTTTCGTATGTTAATAGTTTATCTACAATTATTCATTTTAGATGGTATTTTGTTGATTTTACACCTGCTTCCAATATTCCCCCGAAATGGGGAGCTCTTGGTGGAATACAATGCTATTTTCCTTTTGTTGGAAGCTATTCTTGAATGTATTGATGTTTTTTGTGTGTACTTAAAAATGTGGTGCTGTTACCACTATACATATATAACTGGCCTTCTTCTTTTTAGGACAAAATGGTTAAATGCATCTATAAATGCTTCCAAGGTTAGGTCTGTAACTACTTCTAAATGGATGGTTTGTATTGCTAAACAAATGAATAGTGCTATGTATCCTTTCTCTGTTTTCTTACATTTTCCTTTTGTTGCTTTTAATGTTATTGATTTGGCATATTTATTCTGGTGTAGTTAAATGGAATTGATTCTGTGACTCTGAATTTAGGTAGTTGCCCTGTTAGTTGTTGTTGCTGCTTCCTCCCGAATCTTGTGTATGTTTTACAGTTCGTATGATTTTTTTATGTAATTATTTGTGTTTAGGATAAAATATTTTAGACATTATGTATGTTAAGATGACTTTGACTCCTCCATGCAATGTATTGTTATGCGCATGCTGCAGTAATAGCTTTACTACATGGTGTTTTTCATACAGTATAATCAAATTTTTTCTTCCTATGTTGGATTGAAGTTCTCTAAACTTCTTCCAACTCTCATTGGGTTCCTGCTGTCTAAAACTGGATTAAGACTTGCTAATTTATTATTTGTCGGTATTTCTCTATTTTCTAGTAGTTTTAGTTCTTGCGGACATTGTGACTTTTGTCTGCCTAGAAAGATTCTTATTTGTGCTTCGTTTTTTTCTTCTTTATTAATACTCGCATATTGGTCTTTTGACGACAGTTTTATCTAGTTTCTCCTTTATTTTCTTCCTGAACCCATTTAAGGTCATTTTACTATAGACCGACATTTTCTAGTTCTTCTGGTTTTACTCCTTTTGTTAGTACATCTACAGGATTTTCTTTTGTGTCCACATATTTCCACCTTTGTGGTTCAGCTGCGATCCATGCTATATTGTTATCTTTGAGTCTGCCCATGCTTTTATGGTGATATTTTCTAATTTTAGTGCTGTTATGTATCTTGGCAATAATTTTGCTAACAGTATTGCTGCATTTAATTCTAGTCTTAGTAATGCTTGCTTGGATTTTATAGATGTGACTTTGCTTTTCGCTGCCATTAATTATACACAATATTGCCCTTCTGTTATTTTATATCTTAAGTATATTACTACACCATGTGCCTTTTCTGATGTGTTGCAAAATCCATATATTTCTACCGGTTGGTTGTTTTTGTTTTGTATCCATCTTGGTATCTTGATATGTTTTATTTGCAGCAGAATGTTTACATCCCATTCACTAATTTATGTCCATAATTTTTGTATGATTAATTATGCTATATGGTCGGTGCTATCCAACTCAAAGGATAAAAGTTTTTGCAGTAATTGACATTAGTATTCTTTTAGTTCTGTGTGGTTTGCATATAAAATTCGAAATAATCATTTTCTGGGTTCCAATATATTCCTAACGGTTTTGTTGTTTCTTTTGATTTATTTATTTCTGATATTTTTAATTCTGCTTGAAGTGCTGGTATTTGTTCCAACACTTCTTATTATTGTTTGCCCATTTTCTTATTTTCTTAAGTTGAATCATCCTCTTTTTAAAAGATTTCTCATTTGATTTTGTATTTTTATTGCTTCTTTTATTATGTATGCTCCTGTTAATATGTTCACATAAAAAAAAATTTTTTGTTAAAATAATTCACACAGTCTAATCCATAAGTTTTTAATTGTTAAATCAACTAGTTTCGCCTATAAAATTAGGCTTTATCAAGATAATTAAAAATTAGATAAAAGAAAACATGACATCTAAATAAATGTAAGATATTACATTTATTTAGACATCATGTTATCTTTTAACTAATTTTTAATTATCTAATTTTATAGGCGAAACTAGTTGATTTAACAATTAAATACTTATGGATTAGACTGTGTGAATTATTTTAACAGAATTTTTTCTATATTAATTAATCCATTGTGAGTACTATGAACCTTAATCCAATTATTAAATTGTCTACATAAGTTTGTTTTAACTAATACTGCTACTTCCAGTAATACATTTTCATCATTTTTTGCCAATATATGTGGTGTTTTTGTTACTAGATATGGTGCTGCTGTGGTACCATATGTAACCGTTGTTAATTGATATTCTTCAATTGATGTAGGGGAAAGTGGGGCAGGTTGAAACGTGGGGCAGATTGAAATATTTCAAATTTCGCGGCTGTTTTAGTAAATATTAGGTGGTAGTGCTAAAATGTAA
>JAHWXV010757563.1:0-14222 GCA_024586415.1 Phrixothrix hirtus | reverse complement strand
GGTGACCGTTACAATTATTGTTTCCAAAATAAACATAGGCAATAATCTAATGATTTGTGGACACTATTGGCATATGTGGCATATGTGCGTAAGAGAAAGTTGTGTGTTGTTTCACACCAGATTTTTTGATACCTTTTGTTGATGTTTTGCAATTAATTTTGAAGAAAAGACTAAAGTTACATATCATAATCAAAATATAAATAAAATTCCTTTTTCTTCGAAGTTACAGTCGAAATGAAATAAGCTCAGAAACCTTAATATTTTAAAAAAGGCCTACAATACTGATTAGTGTTTTCATAGACAGGAACCTTTCATTCTCTCCACATATTAATTACGTCTGCAGTAAAATTAACTCTGCATACTACGCTATAGACAATTTAAAAAATTCTTTCAATTTTGATAATTTATTAAACGTTTATTATGCAATGGTATTTCCAATAATAAATTATAATTTGATTGTCTGGGGCCAATCTATTGATATTTCTAGAGTTTTTATTGCACAAAAAAAATATTTAGATTAGTTTTCGGTCTTGACTATCGATAGTCTTGTCGCGATACATTCAAAACATATAAATTATTAACTACACCTGCTATTTATTTATTCAACTTACTTATCTATGTACACAAACATTAAAATAGATTTAGTTTAAATTCCCGTATACACCAGCACAATACTCGCAATAAATTTAATTTTCATCTTTCTAAACATCAACACGAATTTTATAAAAAGTCGCCCATGGTGGATACTTCTATAATCTGTTACCTGATCATTATAAACAACTAACTCTAGAAATTTCTAAAAAGAAATTAAAGCAACTCCTTATTGATAACTGCATTTACACTCTACTGCAATTTCGCATATTTATTAATAAATTATGAAAAATTACTGCTCTGACATACATACTTGTTTCGCAGATAATTCGGTTTTGTATATCTACATATGTGACAATGTCAATATTCCCCTTCTGGAATTATACGACAATAAAGACCTTATTAAAAAAAACATAATAAATAAATAAATAAATATGCAGCAGATTTACTGTTGTAAATATGCAGGACATTAACTAAATATTTGCTACAATTTAGTTGCTTATTCGTTTAATTTATTATTTACTTTTTCAGTGATTATATATTAATTACCTAATCATTAAATATTAAATTGTAAATGCTTATATACGTAAATTTGCAGAAATATGATGTAAATATGCATGAATATTTACGTAAATGTGCACTTGCTATTTAGCATTTCAACTAATCGTTACCAGATGACGCCACAAGCACCGTTGATTTGCTAAATTTTACGATTTATCAAGGCAGGCATAATAATGATTCTATAAGTACACTATAAGTAAATAGATAGTAAATAGATTATCTTAATTTTCTGTATTGAATAGACTTTAATTGAGTATTTACATCATCGTAAATATAGGAGACAACGGCGCTTGTGGCGTCATCTGACAAAGATTAATTGAAATGCTAAATAAAAAGTGCACATTTACATAAATAGGTACTTTTGCATATTTACGTATATATTTCTGCAGATTTACATATACAAGCATTTACAATTTAACATTTATTGATTATTTACTATATAATAATAGAAAGAGCAAATGATGAATTACGAGAATAAGTAACTAACTTGTAGCAAATATTTGATAAATGTCCTGCGTATTTACATAAATCTGTTGGATATTTAGAAAATATGCAGCAGATATAGCAAAATATTTATAGAAATATTCATATCATATTTATTATAACTATCACAAATAACATGCGTGTTCTTAAGTTTACAAATGGCACCCCAGTCTTTGAATTTTCCTAATGATTTGGTTAGAAAGCTATAAGTTTGCAAGTGAACTACCTTTGCATAAAAGATATATAGATAATTATTTTAATTTTAAATTGAAATATAAGATTCATAAAAGGTTATAGATATGATTTGATAACAACGTTATTGCAAACAGTGCCAAACGATTAATTCCTTACCTATGTATAATATAGGTAATTAATTAGAGAGGATTTAGTAATATTTACTGGGCTATAATATCATTAAAAGCAATAAAAATTGAGTAAAAACGCAAATAATCTAATATACATATACATATATATGTACATGAATTTTTATTTTTCATGTAATTCTATATATGTACCATGCTGTAACATTTACCGGTACAATCATAAACTCAAAGCTGCGAAATACTAGAATAGGTCCGAATAATTGAAATAATTTTAAAACATATTATCCATTTCTTTTATAGACTATTTTAAAATTGTGTTATCCTAATCTAACGCTATTTGAAACTTTTAATTTATGGTCTACTGTAATATTAAACAATTTCAACTATATGAACAAAACAATATGAAAAATAAGGATAGGCAACACACTGTACAGCTTGTAATGAAAGTTACTCTAATGGTTAAACTGATAGTTTATTAAATTACAACCTTTTATTGCACCTTATAGACCATTTATTCTTTAATTTATAAAATGTAACACGACAAATAAATATAAACCAAATATTGTCTATTACATTACTTACATATGTAGGTATATTATTTTTCCCTATTTTAGATTAAAAGGTGTCTTCTGATTGACCGCCTTATTATATGAAACTTTCCCTGACTTTTAAAGCATCTAAATTGTATACTATAAACAAAGTTTAAGATTATTTTTTTAGTATTCAAAAATGTAGTTTAATGTTCTATGCGATTTCACTTTATAAAATATTTTAACTTAACCAGATTTTGTATTTATTCTATTTTAAAAATTATTTAAATTACCTTTTATTATTGTTAACAATAAGTGTACGATTTTGCCCTTGCAAATAATCTGTTTAAATAATTGTCTAGTTAAGCATTATTAATAAATTTTATATAAAATATAAAAAATTTGAAAATTAAAGTTAATATCTAAAACTAATCTTTTAGATTCAATATAAATGTTTTTATATCAAAAATGTATTCTTGTCCATAACAATTATCTAAAATCTGTGATTAAAGGCACAAATTTAGAAAACTTCCTCATTCTTATCCGATTTGATATTCAAGTTAGAATAATTGTCGGTACACTTTATCATTTCATAACATTTAACCATTTTTACACATAACCAAATTGTTTTTGGTACAGGTTCTTATCCTTACAAAATTAAATCTAGTGTGGTACTTATAACTAAGAAAATCAAGTAAAATGAAAACCAATTTAAGCCTATAAATATGTAATTATTCAAATAATTAGCTTTGTTATATCAAAATGTTTTAATACCTAGATATATAAAACTTTTGTTTTTAATATTTAGTCAGTAGAATTTAGAAAAACTTTTATTCAATATCAACTATTTGAAAATGGCCCCATTTAAAAGAAAAGCATTTTGTAAGTAAAATATATAAAAACTAAAAATGAATATGTTGGCTGTAAGTTTCTTATACATATGTACATACCAGTGGTGGTCTGTCAGGGCAGCAAGGTAAGCTCTGCTGCCCAAAGAATTTCAAAAAATTACTGCACTTTATAAAACATTAAATTTCAATAAATAATGCTGCATGTAACTTATCCATTTTGTTTTAAATGAATTTTGAAATCTTATATGCTTCGAACGTATGACTAGCTTATAATCTTCGTTGTGTAGTTCAGCTTCAAAGTAAGGAGTACGAGGTCTTACAGCCTTCAGAGCATACCAGGTAGTAATGAGTGACCTTAGCTTACTATATACCAGAATAAGTGTTCTGAAAGCAGATAAATTTCTGCTTTCAGAATAAAGATAGCCGCCTATGTTTTGAACAAAGTTTTGATAATTTTTTTAAAAAATTTAAGTGAGAGTAACAATGTCTACTTTGTGTATTGACTTTTACATATTTTTGAACTTTTATAATAATTGCTCAAGTAGGTAATATTTCAAATTACATAATACCTACTGATTTAATTCTTTTAGATTATTTTATTTTAAATGGCTACTATTGATTTAACTAATGATTTATCATGTAATACATTTTTGTAAAAAAAAATAGAAGAATTGATTTAGTTTGCAAATAAAACCAATATTCCTTTATTTTTTGTTTAGAAAGCAAATTTAATTTAAATTTAAATATTTAAAAAATAGATATTTAAAATGATGTTTCCTTCTCTAGGGAAATAATAAATGCAGTTTTTTCACTAAAAAATAGCTGCTAAGCTAATCGAAAAATCGCCGCATGCCACTTGTTCATACATTAATACTACAGCAATTTTCAAGATGATATATTTGATCGAAATAGTAGTAGGTATACAACATTTTAAAATTGGTGAATATTTTAACAATTCAAAAAAATGGGTTAAAAGTTTCAATCTTCTACATTATAACAAGGTATATAAAATTGTAAAAATTTTACGTCAATTAAAAAAAAATAATTATGAGGTGCTATTTTTGTAATATGCAAAAACGTATATTTCTTCCTTAATTTACCAACTAGCATTATAAAAATCACCTATTCTAGTATAGAAATAATAAAATTTAACAACATTTAAATGTTGTACACAACAAAATTTTTCAACATACTTTAGGGTTTCAAGCAATTAATGTAACACATTTACATATAGAACTGCATCTCATTCATTCATGAACTTTTTAATCAAGGTGTTTATGTGTGGAGATGTTTGGCGCTATCTATTAACAGCATTGCCAAGTAACAGCTCAATTAATCACCGCCTTATTAAACCACATCACAGGATGTGATACTAAATGAAATTAACTTTGAATAAGCAGCTGAGTGAAGACCTTTAAAAGCCTTAGAAACATATATATGTATTTTGAAAACATTTTTGAAAATTTTCGCACTTTAGTGAAAATAAAATTGAATATTCTTAATAATATACCACTTCTTCTATGTAAAAATCTAAATGAACTGTAACTTGCGATGAATTCGAATGACTTTTGCAGATTATCACTTCAATTGCACGGCAATAATTTTGAAAAAATAATATTTATATAGTTTCATTTAAACTCTTAAATTCTGAGGAAATGTCAATATTTCTGCCACAAAATATTATTAATTTTGGTCTATTAAATGTATTCCCACGTAAATTTTAGTAAAAGCAACATCAACATATTAAAAGATTGTAATAAAACAAAATACAATCCATTTAATTAACAGAATAAACAAATAAGTTAACATGCCTTTTAAAATCATAATAGAAAACTTATAAAACTTTTCCTTTAAAGTTTTACAACACAAAACATTTGAACTAAAAGCTAAACATATTTTTAAAAACTGAAAGAAACAAAACTCACTATTATTGCTTGTGTTTTATAACACAAAAGAGCAACTCCATTGGATTGTGACATTGCCCAAAGTTTTAAGTTGCAATCTATTCCTTCTGAAGTTTTTAACAGTAGTTATCAGTAGATTTTGTTCCCTGTCTATTATACTCTCATCTTTAATTTGCGCATAGCTGAAATAATCACATATCATTTGAGAGGTTTCCTTTTTAAAAAATTAACTATAATAGTATTTCCACAATAAATTTAATCTAACTGTATGTCCCACAAAATATTTAATGACATATTTGGTTTGGGTGCTTTGTTAATTGTATTAAAATAAATTAATTTTTATTTATTGCAAGAGCTTCTTCAACTACAAGGTTGTCACTTTCAAGCTCATTTTCTAAAGAATAACTTGGTCTTGTTGAATGTAGATAGTGTTTTCTAATAACATTGACCTTAATTTATTTTTGACATCATTTTCATTCTCTTCCCTCTATTAGATGGTCCTAGAGAATCTAAAAACTTTTCTCTTTTAATATGTTTTCAAATGACTGCATCCACTGAGCTTCTGTATGGCTTTCTTTATCTTGGAGTTCTGGAATTTTGTTTAAAACAAAAGGAAGATGCATGTGGCTTTAAATACCGATCTTGTATATTTTACTTATATATTTCAAATTCTTCCATTTTTTTAAAGTTTTGAAAACTTTAACTTAAGGGGGCAGGTTTTATTTCTTTCAATTTACCAAGCGCTTACCTCCATGGCTTCTTTAATGGCCTAAGGAATGCCACATCTGAAAGTTACAAAAAATGTGTCACATTAAGAGGCAAAAATATAAATTGTTATATCTTTCACAACAACATGTAAAGAAACATGACTAGAAAGATTATCTCCAAACTTTTTTGCATCGTAAATATTAAAATATGGTATTGTCACTTTGTCGAACCAATCTTTGAAAGTTGCACTATCAAACCAACCGATTTTAGTTTAATTATAAATTACACCATCCACGCTCATCTTTTTATACCTATGCATAAAATTGTAAGATCAACCAAACCCAAGAATGTTTTCCTTAAACAATTTCACATTACCTCCTTTCTTGCCTGAATAATTTTTAATAATTAATCAGATGTCCCTTTTTATCCATGGAAGCCCCATTCAGAAAATTTTTGAATTTATTCAACAAAACATTTTTCTTCGACTTTTGAAGATACTGTCTCCCCTTCTTGTTTTTTGAGATTTTTTCAGCGGTATTCTTCTGAAAGTGTTAATTTAGGTTTAAGTATTCAGCTGCTTAGCGTTATTGATTTCATTTTATTATTCATATCATTTAGTGCCCTTTTCAAATTTTTCGCAGTGTAATTCCTGAAGTTATGACGGTGAATTACAACGTTTTAGGTTTTTTTATTAGGTTTATTTGTAACGTTATGCAGGTTTACGTTTTAGTTATTTTACCGAACGCCTGCATATGAGTCTTGCGAATATAAAAATCTACTTTTCGATGGTTTAATTGCACCGACAAAACAACCTTGCGTCGCAATGTGTGAATTAGGTGTGGATTAATACCTTTCGTGCTGACTCGGTCGAATAAAAATTTTTAAAAAGTAGGTGCCGTTGACTAGTTCCTATGTTAATTATTATAAAGCGATTCTCTTATGAGCCTATTTGTTTTGACGAATGGGGTAATTTGAGTAATTTATCGTTTTCGGATATGTTCTGTATTCCTGGTATTTTATTTCAATTTTCCCTATCATTTTTCATACTGAGTTTTCCTACCTACCCAGATATAATTCATCTAACAGACAAAATTATTGGAATTTTGCATGGACAGTTTAAGTCGGGATTAAGGACCTATAAACGATCTTCGGATCTTCGCTATTCCAAGGGTATGCCTCCATTTCACACAGAGTAATAGTCCTTCCTGCTACTACCAAACTACAAACAGGTCGCACATTTCCAATTATTATAATCAAACTAATTTAAAGAGTATGTTACTTCAATAATTTATTTTCAGTTAGATGGTTTATTTTTTCTTATTGTCAAACACAACTACTATGTGAAGAATTTAGTTAGTCATAAACTGAAAAGATGAATTAATTAGCCGTTTGCTTATCACATGTTTCCCAATAGGGATATGAAAAAAGCAGTTTAATTAGATATATAGGGATATAAATTGTTTAGTTAGCTTCAATCTGAAAATGCAAATTCAATAACTGTTTGCAATTTGCATTCCATAAGGAACATAAATTTATTTAGTCTTAGAGAATGAAAGAGTTCTTGTTATTTAAATGTACCGAGATATATAAGTAGTGTAAAAATTACTAGAGGTTTAATTTGAAGGTTTATTGAATGTACAATACAGTACATTAACTTTCATTACTTGAAGATCGTGTACTGATATTTCAACTTGAACAGATAATACAACAATAATTTAAATCTATATTGTTTTAGTATAAAACTGTATCTGGCGTAATTTAAATTTTCAAAAGGATGGATAGTAACTTTGTGATTTAATGTCAGAAACCGTATTTAAATTTTTTAAGACACAATGCGTTTTCCGGGGTTCTGAATTCAGTTTTGAATTAATTTGCACAATAGTTAATAGTACCGTCAAATAGGGGTATTTTGCCCAATTTTCAAGTTTAAATGCAAATATTTAATATTAATTCTGCGAATCCATTATTAATTGTTATTTACAAGTATGAATCATGTCATATCGATAGAAATGCATACTGTTAGACACCATAAACACTGTAAACAATTACGTTGTTCAAACATTAGAAATTTAAATAAACTATTATTTAGTTCAAATTTCTAAATAATTTTGCTGTAATATAAAATAACCAGTAATATTAAGTTTTAAACTAAGTTTCACAGATTATAAAAATTTATAAGTTTACAAGGTTAAAAGTGCCTGTAATAAACATATCACGTGTGAGTTTTAAAATTTGTGTAAAAAAATAAAACTTCTAAACTTGGAATCTAAAATAGGATTATGCAATGCAACATTTTACATAAAATCTCTTAGAGTAAAGACTCCGCCAAAGGGAAGCACTATTTGTTGACATCAATAAAGAATAACCGGAGTTTAAGTTGTAAAGTGCAAAAGCAAAAACTATGATTTGGACAGAAATTTAACGTTCGCTATTTCAAACATGAAACCAAAAATTTTGAAATCTGGAACCAACCATTGAATAAAAAGTACAGGAGTGGGATGTCCGAATGTTAATATAAGCCCTGAGGACGCCATTTCGCGTTATGTTATCTCTTCTTGTGCGAATGAGTATCGCTGGTGAACTAATCAAAAGAAAATAGGTTTTAAGATCCGTTGAAGTTAGAAAATGTAGATGATCATACTTTGTGTCACGTATGTGTGGATCATGGCATTATTAAGCTCTGAAGTTTACATATCAACGTAAATTAAATTTTCCTAAAGTAAACAGGAGAATAAAATCCAATTATCATAGGCGCCTCTTAAGAGAGGACCGCAAGTTAAATTGAATGTTTAAAAGTGGCATAAATCCTTTTAAAGACAACTGACCTGGAATTTTAATAATCAGATGGAATTCTAAGAAATTAAACTCAAAAAAAATATAAACGAAAATTTAAACCGTAAGTGTATTTATCAAATCATCTTAAACATTTTCAATAAATGTACAGATCGTAAAACTTTGTTCTTACTTGGTGGAATATAATAAAGTCGTTGGTTAAATATTATTGGTGAGATCGCTAGGGTGATTAATGTAAATATTACGACTAGACAGATTATGCAAAATTTCTCTGCAGGTAAAGAAAAGGATTGTAAATATTAGAATCCGTTATTCAGAAAAAGTTGTTAATCCTGAACTGGTTGGTAAAGATCAATACAGTTCGAACTAGTTTGTCTTCTTCAATTCTAAAACCAAACAAAGATTATGTAATTAAATTACGTAATAAAGCAATTTATTATATTTGTTTAGAGCTACCAAACGAAGCAAACAACAATACATTAGGATTCGTCTAAAAATTACTTACTTCCTTTTAATAATAAAAAACCTTTGTGGGCAAAGTCATCTTGAAATAGGAGTGATATTACCCACTACCTTAAAAGTTTTAAAAGCTATGGCTAGATTACAATGTGGGCTAAGTAACTTCACTTAACTCTAATAGTAAGAATAAGAGAAGTCATAGAAGTAATAAAGAGTTAGAAATCGTTACCGATTACATTTTATTTGAATAAACATGTACACAAAGAACAATTAAAATTTAAAAAAATTACTACTTTCATCAGACTTATACACACCTCGTTTCACATTAAACTCGCCCAACATTTTATATATGATGCTACTTTCATTTATAGAGGAAAGATCGGGAATGGCTGGAAAGGTAAACGTTTTACCTTTTTCTCTGGTTTTTAAGAAAGTTACGGCATATTCTAACGTAGAAACATCTATCTGGTCGATTCTTGCTACAAAATGATATCTTTTCTTTCCTGCTAAACGAACAATTACATAATCTCCTATCTTAAATTGCGCTCCAGAACTTTATGCCTCATCTGTTGCTTCCTTGTCATCTTCTGATATGTCTATGGCAGAAAAAGAATCGTGTAAAGATATTGACACGTCACTACTATGTCATGTATTTGTATGTTGGAGGATCTTTCGATTGTGACTTTGTTGAAACGAATCTAATTTAGAACTGATTAAAGTTTGTTTACTTGTAGATGCAACTGGCTCCTCAGGAACAATATCTGCTGCATTACACTCTAGTTCATCTGGCGATGGTATAGATTTTCCGGGAAGCACTGTTAACTTCCTATTTCTTGTGTTTCACCCTGTGAATTCTGCAAGACGTCTGCAAACTTGAAAATAGTGTAATAAAGTGTCAATAACTCGAGGAGATCCATCATTGAACTGCTCTTCAATACCACTAGGAATACGACTCAACACCTGATTGGGTTCAAAGGGAATTATAACGCATTTTTCAAACCCACTTTTGATATTCTTTTGACAATTCTTCTGTGTGTCTTTAAGCAATAGATTTAATAATCGCGAAACTTCTCTAAAGAGTTGCTGTTAGGATTCTGTACTTTGTACTTGTACTTCTTACAAGGAGCAAAAAAAGATACATCAAGTAGCTGACATAAGTGGGTGGAATTAGGAGGTAGCAAAAAAAATTCAATACTTTGTTCTTGGCATATCTTAATAACACGATAACTGATATGGGAACTGAAATTATCACCTATCACAGCCTTAGAGCCACTTAATTTTTTACTCCAACGCAAGACAACTGTACAAAAGCATTCCTCAAAATTAGCTCCATCGAACCATCCCGATTTTGTCTGGCCGTATCTGGTTCCAGAAGGACGTCCTTCAACCCATGTTCTCCACAAATGTTCTGTTCGGTATACAACATATCATGGCAGTAATTCTCCTGAACCAGAGGCAGAAAACATTATAGAAATACATCCTTTTGGTTAGTTCAAGTTTCTTTCTGGATACTTGACACCACAGCGAAAAGTCATCTTTTTGCAACCTGGATCATCGGATAAATTGGTTTCATAGTAATTTAATGCGTCTCGAGATGAAATTCCTTCTAAAGGTACCTTTAAATTGTCAAAATAGGTTTTTATTTGTTGAAGTCCGACAGCAGCTCTCTCTCTCTCTCTCTCTCTCTAGAAATATTTTGACACTTTCTAACTGTGAGTTTTTCTTTATGGAAAAGTAAAAATGAAGAGTACCAATCTTCTCCTGGCATATTGCTTTTAAATTTTTTTACCGCTCGCCCAGTAGCCAAGAGATAATTTTTGACTATAATTCGTATGTCTACAGATGCTAAAGGCGTGCCCCAATCAGCACACATTAATATTTACTTTAAGATTTCCTCCTCTTCTTCCCTTAGAGCAGTTGTCCTACTGATTTTGTATGTCTGTTGTGAATTTTATTCCTAACGTCTTCCTGGATATATGAGAACGATTAACAGCTTTTCTGATTGACAGTGTACCATTCCCAACTTCAGCAACCGTCATTTTAATTTTTTTTTTTCATAATTGCAATAAATGCGAGCTCCCAATTTGGCTTTATATTTCCGCAGCATTCCAACTTCGCTTTATATACCTAAAAATATATGTTTACACATTAATATGTAATACGTAATGTGTGGGTATTGCCACCCCAAAATAATACACTTTACCTAGGGTTACATTAGCCATGGCTATAAACACGTAATGTGTGGGTATTGCCACCCCAAAATAATACACTTTACCTAAGGTTACATTAGCCATGGCTATAAAAACTTATTTGCAACATATTATAAAGACGAGCACAGCTGAGTTATTATTAAGGTACATAAGGTACTATAAGTAAATTAAGATTACTTACTTACAAATAGATATCTAGATGTAACAAGAAGTTTAAGAATAACAAAAATCAGCTATTATAACGTGTTAAGTCAAACCTCCCACAAAACTATTGAAATAACTTCACCAAAGCTTATAACGGTACTAATACGGAGTAAACCCATAGTGATCACATTTAATGTAATGGCAGTATTCTGAAACCAACCACGCACGCTGTACTGATATTACAAACTAGTATTTAAAAACGGGGAAATCTCGCCCCGGCGATCAAATTACCCCCGTTTATCGGTACTGAAAGAGATTTACAAATCTACTTCATACAGCTAATCACGACAAAATTTAGTTCCGGTTATCCTGAACAACATCTATTGAAATTAATTTTATATCCAAAATTTACCGTTATTTACAATTGTCAAGAATTTATCAAACTTTTATCGCTTCACTACCATGTGGGTAACCCCACAAACTATTGCTTATTTTTGTAATATTCGCACCGCAAATTTTTACACTGCATTTTGCGATACTTGAATCTTCAATGTTGACAAAGTACATTATTAGACCCTCGTAATTAACATTTAAAAATTACTCAGTTCTCACATTAGAAAATTGAAATGAACTATCACATATTGATTCGTCAAGCCTATCGTGAGTTGAATTTAAGATACAGTTCGATACTTTTGAAAGAAATGGTTATCACAATTATAAACTTCACAACTTAGAACACTTGTCAGATCAACATAAACAACGAAGAATTAATGATGTTGCCCAAGTGATGGAAAACCTAGAGATCAATGACGGACGATAGCCGTTTTGTTAGTAACGGTAAGCCTAATAAAGAACGAAAATTTTGGGCTACTGAAAATCCACATTTTGTCAATCTGATTGAAAATCAAGGACACTTCGGAATTAATATTTGGTGTGATATTATTAATGGGCATTTGAATGGTCCACATTTTTACGAAGGAGTTTTACATAGTAAGCGATATTTGCAATTTCTTCAAGAACAGCTTGCTGTGCTTCTCAAAAATGTGCCATTACAGTTGTGAGCAAACGTGTATTTTCAGCATGGCGGAGTTCCACCCCATAAAGCAAGAATTGGATAGGTATGAACCGATACAGAGGGCACCTAAATCACCGGACTTGACACTACTTGTGGTGAACTTTGAAAAATAAAGTTTACAAAACACCATTTATTAACTTGGAACATTTAAAACAAAAAATTAGAAACGCTTGCGACGAACTATCTAGAGAAATGTTACGCAAAGCTTCAATGAGAGAAGTAAGGAGGAAATTGGAAAAGTGTCAAGAAGTAGGAGGTGCTAACATTGAAAATTTGTTATAGTGATTGCCTACATACTTTATTTCTTTCTGTGTTTCTTAATGTTATATTAATAATTAATACTAATTAATAATAATAATTAATAATGTTTAATTATTGACAGATGCGATTTTATTATTTTTTCCAATGGCAACTTGTTTAAATTACAACTGCAAATTTTAGATACCTTTTTTTACAAATTTGCTTATAATTTTTTAACAGAAAAAGATAGAAAATTTTTTTATTGACAAGATTTGTTTAGAAAAATCAGCTCTTTTTAAATATGCCAAAACATAGTATCACGGTCTCACCTTGCCTTGTAGATATTCATTAATAATTTTTGAGTATTCATTTGTGTACGCCCTGTACGTATGTACTTATAATTTCTTTTAAGTCGAATGTGTATAGAATGGGAATATTTAAAAGTTAAAAATTCGTTTTAGATATGTTTAAATATGTGCAACTTAGTAAAGAATACCTTTTCTTATAATTGTACTTCAGAAATGAAGATTGTTGTTAATTATTAGGTCTAATTTAGGAAATCTATTAAATATAATTTATTTATCCGTTATGTGCCGCCGTCTAGGGACAAAGTTTGTAAAAATAAAATTCGCTTTAAAACTTCGATTTGGTTAAAATACATTTTCTTATCTGACGTTTTTTTGGCAATTCTTCGGTTGTAAACTGCCTTGAAAATAAACACCTGCGCTTTATCGCTGTTAATATACAAACGTATAATGTGAGTTATCTGATATTTCTAATTGCAGCATTCTAAAAAGGCGTTGATCGTTTGATACAACGGTAAGAACTAATTAGGCTTTTTCTATTCAGTGAATTAATTCATTTTGGACTATTATTTTTAGCTTGACTGGCAGAATATATTCCTTCATCTCTACTCGCTACGTTATTATGGACGATCTTAATTAATTAAATGCTGAACAGAACACATACTGGATGATGATCTGTTAATTCAGGAGGGATGCATAAGATGTAGTATCGACGGTGAAGATCTCAAGGTCATACAAAAAATCTTAATTTCTATTATTCCTAATAAATTGCTGGGACAATGTTTTCGACTTGTCCAATAGTTTCGCATTCTGTTTGCGCACATGTCACTGATAGACATCAACGAACATGTTCAATTTCTTTTAATTTTCAAACTAAGAATAAATTTCTACATTATCTATCAATAGTTATATGCTGCCTTTCTAATTTAATTATGTTTTAAATGCAAAATAATTGCGTCACCTCGCTTTGCTTGCCGTATTTAATTTTGTGTTATTTGAATGAAATATTTAATAGCTTTTCAATAATTGCAAAATAAGAAAAAAA